>RHLR01000650.1:0-15856 GCA_009806335.1 Davidsoniella australis | reverse complement strand
CATTCATTAAATATAAAATAAGTACATGGAACGAACAACTAACTACCTTCATTTCTTTCTTTTTTTTTCTTTTATAGTAACTATTGTCATATCACCTACTTATCATATACACACTTTTTGACTATTATGAGAAATGAAGAATGTATCTGATAGCTAGGTCAATATATTATATATACATCATTCTTCCTAGTTTGTCTTAAATCTTGGAATAACATATTCTAATTCCGCCCATCGTTTCTTTAATATCATGTTGGTTTCGTTGAACATAATATTATACCCTATTTAATCCTAGATATACGCAATTATCGACTTGGATTTATATATGTATATGGAGAATATTTTTGTAAAATATGATTAACATTTAAATGTAAGAAAAAAAATAACAGATGGAGACACCGATTAAGTGCCTGTCCCCTAAATAAGAAAGATATAAAAGAAAAGAAAAGGGAGACAAAAAACCCACGCCTGATTTCATGATCATACAATCGGAAGTCAATTCCCAAACCCACTGCTGTAACGCCAATACCCTTTGGTCTAGTGAGCATACACACGTTCAAACTCAGAGAATAGCTTTGGAGAGATCTCATTACTGCTCATGCCTTCGACCTCCCAAAGCAGACCCTTCTTAGCATAGTGCTCTAGCAAGGGCTCAGCCGTCTCTAAGAACTTTCCATAGCGAGCACGGTAGACATCCTCGGTATCGTCACTACGTTGGGTCAAGGGCTCTCCGGTAACGTCGTCTAAGCCAGCAATATGCGGAGCGTTAAACTCGGTGTTGTAGACGCGGCCGGAGGGCCCGTGGACCCAACGACTGGTGATGCGCTTAAGTAGCACGTCGAAGGGAGTTTTGATGGAGATGACCATGTTGATGGGTACGACACGGTCAAGCGTGGCGGCTTGCATCTCGGTACGGGGGAAGCCGTCGAGCAGGAAGGAGCAGGCGGGATCGTCGCTAAAGACTGGGGGGGGGGACAGATTCCAGAATGGACGGGGTGCCAATGAAGCTGTTAGGCACGGCTGCTTCAATAGGGGTGTCTTGCACAGCTTCGGTAGTGGCTTCACCGCTGCTAGCGAGGGTCATACCCTCCCGACCGCCGGGGAGAGAGATCCAGCCACGCTGGTAGAACTCATTACCGATGACTCGGAGGATCAGCTGGTCGCTCACCAGACCGCCAGTCTTCATGGTATGTTCAACCTTGATACCTGCAGAAGTATGTTAGTATACTGTTAGAAAATGCGTAAAGGAATGATATGGGGGAGGCTTACCGAGAGGTGTCCGCCGCTTGACATTACCGCGCAGCAGATCGCCTGAGCTGATGGCCTGTAACTGCGGGAAGCGCTGCAGGAGACGCTCGCTCTGTGTTCCTTTGCCCACTCCGGGCGCACCAACGAGGATGACACGAGCGGCTCTACGGAGTTGCATTCTAGGGCTTGAGCTCTGGAGGGGGTTTTATATCCGATGATAGCTGAAGAGAGTAAAAAATAAAATAAAATGAAGAAACGATAAAAGGCGAGAGCCCGGACGACAAAGCGGGGTGATGTAATTAAATAAGCGCTGGTGAATTTAGTTCTTCTGCTCACAATATCGAGGTCGACAGAGGAGACGACGATATATTGCTGAATGATAGAGATAGATATAGTCTACTTCTAGCAAAAACAGCTTGTTTCCCAAGTACAGCAATGGCTTCGTTCGTTCTAGAATACAGACGATCCTGGCGGGCCCCTTACTCTTCACGATTGACACAGATCTTTAGGCAATGGTTTAGTTTTACTTATAGATCACGACGCTTGCTTATCACTTTTGTATATATATATTAGGCTTGTCCCCTCAGGCCACGATAGCAATCGAATTTACAGAAAGCCGGCGGGAGAATCGCTTCAACTCTTTAGACAAGGGACGAACTCGATAATGGCCGGCGGGAGTCGGGCAAGACAAGCTTCGATTGACTTCGAGAGCACAGCGATGTCGGCAAATCGTGGGTAGTTGTTAGTAGTTTTAACGTTAGTGGGGAAGCGCACGCCCGCAAGGAAGAAAAAAAAATTACAGGAAATAAGAAAGAATTACGGATGAACGGAGAAGGCTGATTGAAAATCAAAGTAAACAAATAGCTGCCAAATCTCGAGCAAGTAGATGTGTTTACAGGAGGAAACGAAGTCGATCTGGAAATGCGACAAGAGAAAGAAAGCAAAAAGACCAGTTGCGATTTTGTCATCCTTCTCCTCACCAGATGGCTCACCAAATTAAATACACCTGAATAAATGGGAGAGACCTGCGTTCTCTATCAGTTGCCTGGACATCCGGACTCTCTCCTTGTCTCTCCCGTTTATTTTAATTTATTTTAATTTTCTCTACATTCCGGCAAGATGGAAGGAGACACTGGCATCGTAAGAGCAATAACTACTATCGCAACACACCAAAATGAGCGAGAAACCCACCCTCCATGTTTTAGAGAATTTGGAGATGGCAAATGGCAAGGCACCTACCTGTTTGGCTGGAAAAAAAAAACCACAAAAGCTGGCAACCTGCTCCAAAAAGGCAGCGGGAAGCGCACTTGGTTTTTTTCCTTTGCTTCTTTTTAGTGGGCTGGTCTTTCCCTGCCATGTCTTTCAGTTCAACCAACTAAATACATGCATTGTACCGTGAAATCCGTTGGGTGAGGGGAATTATTAGTCGTATATGCCTTAAGAACTCGTCTTTGTTCCCCACCACCATATTTCAGCCACAGCTATGGAGCCATAGAAGCCACCAATTCCCCAATGAAAAAAAAGCAAAGAAAACAAGGCCCCCCCCACATGCTATGGCGGATGGCTTGTAAAAGCTTAACTAGACTCCAATACTAAAGCCTTTAAGCGAGGCCCAGCAACATGAAATCATGAAATCAAAAATATCATCACATGTTCGTTTGAATTGACAAAATGGGCCGAAGCGAAAAAAAAAACAACGAAACAAAATCTAATGTGTTGAGCCGCTATTTACTAGCCTCTGTGTCGTCAAAGGAAGCTAATCACTGAAAAAAAAAAAATAGTCTACCTACTAAGTAAAGCGCTGCTCTATCTGTCTGGCTTTGCTTATGAAGCCGGCGATGCTGAGTCGTCAGATGCTTGCGCGGGCTTAATTCTGGGGTAAAGCCGTATCCCGTATCTCTTAAAACCGCCTTTTGAATGTACCTAGTTAAGTTGTACTATTTGTATACTCTTTATATATATGCTTTGACTTTCTTTTAAACCAAGAGAAGAGAAGGGACATAGTTTGATTATCCAAAGCCAACCAAAACCCAAAACGCTCGGTCTTACTACATGTGTTTCTGAATACCCGAAGCATAACCCTCTATACAACCCTCTATACAGAGTACAGCGGTTGGGTTTTGTCGTAGGATTAGGGCGCAGATTGGGTCTCTTGCAAGTAACTCTCTGTTCTCGACATGTACCTGCTCGGGTCCACGTGATCCACATAAAGACGTAAAATGATAAATAAATAAATAAATGTACCTGCTCGGGGTTCTCTACTTTTAAAAGTCCCCGCTTTTCTGAACAACAGTCATTTTCCCCTTATAAAACAATACATATATCACCAGACCATTATACTAATATACTAACTACTATACAACTTGACTATTGTACAATTTGACCACCATACAACTACTCATTATGTCTACAATAACGGATCTGGAGCTTAGACTTCAAGAAATATCCCAAAGAACCCAAGATCTCAGAAGCCAGGAGGCAAGTGAACAACATGAATTCCAGTGACAACTGCAACAGCTCCAACAGCTGACATGCAGAAGTAAGCCAGTTCAATAGCCAGCATGCAAGGCTACAGCAAGAATACCATGAAGTTCAACAACAGTTGTTGATTGCACAGTCTCATTCAGACAATCAACAATTTCGAGCCCCTTCGCCAACACTGGAAACAGCGTAGATTTCCGACGAATCACTTACCTCCGTACGCTCACGAAATACCACGTATGATGTTCGATTAGAGGTTCAAACCCTCGTAAACAATGCTAGATGGACCACCCGAACCCAATACGCCATGAGAAACCCAGTGACCCCTCGTCGCCCATCTCCTAAACTTACAACAGCCCAAGTCGACGAGTTAGTTGAGTTTGAGTGTGCAAGCCCAGAGGGCTGACAAATGTCATATGAAGAGCTAGTGAGAGTCATGGGATTGGCTGCAAAAAAGACGCCATCAGAGGGGCCCTTAGGAGAGCCAGATTCATGATGTATTTCTCGCAGAAAGCCCTCGATATCAGTGCAAGTACGTCAACAGAGGCTTGATTTTTGCTCAGGCTTATGTTTATTGGACTCCTAAAGACTAGAGTCGCATTGTCTGGTCAGATGAGACTTGGGTGAAAGACGAAAAACACACAAGAACTTGGGTAACTAGGAGACTAGAAGAACTAGATCCAAATTGTGTGGTGAATCGCAGGCAGTGAAGAAAAGGCTGAATGTTTTGGGGCGAGTTACAGGTAAAGGTTCCCACGTCTTCTGGGAAAAATCATGGGGAACCATAACTTCCTCAAATTACTGTACCAAAATCATCCCAGTGTTGGAGGAATGGATGAATCCTTTCAAGCCTGAGAGTCTAGAGTTTATATAAGATAATGCTCTTTGCCATAAAGCCAGACAGATCATGGAAGATTTTCGATCTCGTGGTATCATGGTCCTAGATTAGCCACCTTTCTCACTAGACCTCAACTCAATTGAAGCTGTTTGGCATAAGATGAAGTTATATATCCAAAGAAACTTCTGGGAGACTTTTCGCCCGGAGGAACTTCGAAATGCGGTCCAAGAGGCTTGGGACAATATTATCAACAAGCACCTTCATGAACTCCTAGTTTCTATGAAGACTGGTTTTGAGGCTGTTATCGCTGCCAATGGGATGTACACTAGGTACTAGTTTGAAATATATATGGTATTTTAATACACAGTTATGAACTAAACAGATCTTATATACAGTTTCAACTTATTATAGCCATATCTTGAAACTTGCCAATAGGCACAATTCCGATATCTCACAACAGATTTCATCACTGTCCGTCTTATTAGTCAACTAAGACCTCTCGATGATAACCATTTTCCGCTGATTATAGAAATAAACAAGGGATTGTTAATGATAATAATGGCATCGGGTAGTACAGTGTTCAATGTATTTATAATACTGTGTACATGTCGAGAACAGAGAGTTACTTGCAAGAGACCGATCTGCGCCCTAATCGACAAAACTTAACCGCTGTATTCTGTACGTGTTCAAGAGAGAAGATAGAGAAAGATAGGGAGAGGAGCTTGGATGCTCTCGTATGCTGTAACTTTTACCCGAGCGGGGCGCATCAGATCTACTGGGCCTGGGTTCTTCATTCCACATGTTGCTTTATCGACTCGTTCGCTATTCTTGTTTCTGGGGTGGCCCCTTCATACCAGGCTCAAGTAAACGACAAGCTCTGGGGACATGTGGATGGGAACGAATTTTCCCTTCGTCCATCTGACCTGATCCGTCCATCTCTTCTCGAGAAAAATCAGCAGCATATAAACTGTGACTTACATAATTTATAAATAGTTATTTATTTTTTCTTTTTCCATTCTACCGTAATTTTGTTGTTCCTATGCCCCTGAAACCCCAGATATACAACTTCGCGTTTACCGCTTCTAAACCATAGGCATGTTAGCTACCAGCACTGTTTAGCCATACCTCGTTCTTTATTAAACTCCATAAACATCTTTGGGGCGCTACAGACCGCCTCGGTTGCCGCAGTCGTATGAGGCGTAGGCTTGTTCCAGTTGGCTTGTACATACATTGTACATATGTATAGTTGTACAATGTAGGTAATGTAATAATGTAATATAGTACCCTAAAACAGAACTGAGCTCGTGTATTTGTAACCATATTAGTACTCTAGCTCGGCCAAAAGTATGCAGGCTTTAATTTTCTCCTTTGTTGCGACTATTGATTCGGAATTCGAGGCTGGCAAAAGTATTAACACGCATTTCTCTATGATTCGAAAGGCTCGTGCATCTGGTTGACTGGCCTTTGAATAGTTTTGATTGCGCCTGCATCTGCGCCTTGTTCTTCTATTCGGGGCTGGCTCAGAAGCTAGGACTCTCTTCTAAGATAACATCTATAGTAGTAGTTTATGTTTGTTGCTCTTAACTAGCACGAATTGTAATGATGCCTAATATGCTACTTTAGGCCTCGAAATCAACCACGTCAACGTACAGAGCCAGCACGTACATGCAGAGCAAGCGGAATGGTCACTGACGCCTTCAATCAGCGTACTTATTGGCTATAGACTACTAGTACGCGTAGTGGTTGTGAAGTATCTACTGTAACAGACAGAAGTCGCCTAGCCATTACCTGTCGGCTCTTGGTACGGCGAGAAAGATGGTGCGGTGAACATACAAACCACATAGGTCCACGTTTGAACACGCCGATACCCCCGGATGCATACCGAATCCCATAGTATTTTTCTGCTGCAGTTTGGCATCGATGCATCTGAATTGAAGGGCGGCTGATTTGGCCTTTGCTATCGATCTCAAGACTTCAGACAACAATCTCCTGTTCTGTCATGGTCTAGGCGGTATACTAGTCCTCATCTTCTTTAACTAATTGGTGGTGCTGACACACAGTCTATAGTTGTTACCGCATGCAGTCAAACAGCTGACGTATGGACGGCTTGTTTCTTTGTCTGAACAAATAGTATGAACGGACGCTTTACTGTAGATAACAGAGAGCTTACTTACTCGCTTACTATACAGATACACAACTATTAACACACCCCATGTCGATGATGATTAGGCCGAGACACTGTCATGTGGTCCTTGCCTTGTTGATGTCCTGTTGAAACCATGCATGTATTCAGAAGATTATTGGTCTAGAGTTCTGAGTTTAGAGTTCATAGACTGGTCGGAAGCAGCTTAAACGTGCCCTTGAATATATGTTGTCTTACTTGGTGCAAGGCAAGTGCAAGTGCAAGAACGTTCTTCGTTAGTAGACCCTTATGTTACTCTGGCCTATATTGTAGTAAGGGTTGCATGGTTGTAAATGGCTCTTTTATTTATTCTCCTCCACGTGATCCACAGACGTAAAATGTTAAATAAATAAATATTTATTCTCCTCCCCAAAATAAATGGGCAAAGTGGATCAAAAAAAGAAGGCGTGACAAGACTTTTGCCCGCTTGCCTGGAACCGCTGTGATTTCCTGTTTCGGCCTCGGACCACTTAGAACACGCTCAAACAAATCTAGTCCTTGTGTAAAATGTGACAAAATAATGACCTGCTACGTGCGAAATTGCACATAGGGGCGTATACAAAATCTGTACACATGTAATTTGCTTAATCTGTGTACCTCAGCTTTGGCACGCCCCATTTTTTTTTTTTTTGGTTTGTTAGGCCGGCATGCATCTTATTCCTATAATCTGCGGCTAATCTGCGCTGTGAGGTAAGATTAGATCTATCGCTTCCCCTGCATTTCTCGCACCGGGCGCCTGACAGATAGGCACGCACAGCCGTAGAACGTCTTTTTATCCATAGGTGGCTCTAGGGGCCACTAAGCCGCTTTGGGACCGTGCTATGCTTCTGCGTTCATAAGCCAGGCCGACAGCGCCATCAAGGCAGCTGTTGATGTGTACAACTTTATGCAACTATCACTTCCCCAGCTCATATCCACACAAAAATTCTATGTATAATTTTGTGCCCTCTCTAGTCCTTATAGCCCAGCACAAGTCGGTTCAACGCCGAACCCCCATGATCACTTCTACTGCACTCAACTTTGCATACCGTTCCCTTGTTATTGTCATTCCTCGCTTTATTATCTTTCATCTTCTTCCCTTTCCCTCCCAATCCGAACAATCACCGTTTCGACAATCCGTCACATTGACTAAGCTTCCCCAAACATCGGCCGTTCTCTAAACTATATCATCTGCATCTGCCGCTGCCGTTCCTTGCATTGCTGCTGTCTTGTTGCTTGACTCGAACTGCTGCACTTTCCACTACAATTCTTTTTTTCTTCTAGTACCATTCCAACTAGTTCGCCGTCCTTCCACCCACACCCACAGTCACTACTACTACTACTACTATCAACACCAAAACTACTTCGATTGTCTGAATTTTGTAGCGGCTTGGTTTTTCCGCACACTCTCTGCCATCTTTTGATCTCCTTCTTTCTCGTTTTTCCCATTCCCCCACATACTTCACAATGAGCGCCTCCGCTGCTGTTGCGCGCAGAGCGACCAACCCTATTGCCGGTAAGAACCACTCGGAAGTTGGATATCGTCAATTTTCAGACGCTGCCTCTACACACTATTTAACGCACTCGCACATGAACTAACCTGATATTATTGTCGCTGTAGGCCGCTCTCTTAGCCGTTCACAATTCTCAGCCGCCAACTCGCTCCTCCTCCGCAATGCCCGGATAGCCACCAGATTCACACCTGCCACCTCTCTGCTTCTGCCTACTTCTCGCTACATTTCGACCGAGCCACACCGCGCTGGCATGCCTCCTGGCCCTCCTCCCGGCTTCAACTCCGAGGTGGCCAGAAAGCCTCTGCCTCGCGAGACTGCTTTTACCAAGAAGGACACCGCTTCCCCCAAGACTTCGCAACCCATTGAGAGCGTTGAGAAGGCCGCCGAGGCCGTCATCATCGAACAGGGGGCCAAGGATGTCTCTACGAAAGACGCTAGTTTATCGACTTCTAGTAAAACCGAATCCGAAATCGCAGCTGCTAAAGAAGAGCATGAAAAGAACATGACTCTTTGGGAGAAGATTAAGCATGAGGCCAACCACTACTGGGATGGTAGCAAGCTGTTGGCCGCCGAGGTCAAGATCAGCACCCGTCTAGCCCTCAAGATGATGGCTGGCTATGAGCTGACTCGCCGCGAGAACCGTCAACTTGCTCGGACCGTTCAGGATGTTGCCCGTCTAGTACCCTTCTCCGTCTTCGTCATCGTCCCCTTTGCTGAGCTGCTTCTGCCTTTCGCTCTAAAGCTGTTTCCTGGTATGCTTCCCAGCACCTTCGAGGGTGCTAAGAGCAAGGAGGCCAAGGCCGCTCTTCTGCGTGCTACCCGCAAAGATGTTAGCAACTTCCTCCAGTCAACTCTTCAAGAGACCGGTATTCCTCTGGCCATCACCTCTTCACAGAAGGAGGAGTTCGGTCGTTTCTTCATGAAGCTCCGCTCCACCGGTGAGAAGCCCGAGGACTCCGAGGTTATCCGCATCTGCCAGATGTTCAAGGATGACTTGACCCTAGACAACCAGTCTCGCCCTCAGCTCGTCAGCATGTGCCGTTACATGAACCTGAGCACACTCGGCAACGATGGTATGCTCCGCTACCAGGTTCGCCACCGTATGCGCCAGATTAAGCGTGATGATCACGCCATCTCTTTCGAGGGCATCGACAACTTGACCCCCGGTGAGGTCCAGACTGCCTGCGCCAGCCGCGGTATTCGTACCTATGGTGTCTCCCCGGCTCGCATGCGTGCTGATCTACAGACTTGGCTACAGCTTCGTCTCAAGGACGGCGTTCCCTCTACACTGCTGGTTCTCAGCAACGCCTACATGTACTCTGGCGAGATGACCAGCCAGGTCGACGCTCTCATGAATGTGCTGTCGTCTATCCCCGAGGAGCTGTACCACGCCATTGAGCTCGAAGTGCACAACGCTGAGGGTGCCGCCACCAACAAGCAGCGTCTGGAGGTTCTCAAGGAACAGCAGGAGCTGATCGAGGATGAAGCTAAGCAGGATGAGGTTCACGAGACCACCGGCATGGCTGCTCCCCGTGACAACGCTAACATCGATGAGAAGGAGGAGCGCCTGGCGGCCCAGCCCGAAACTCTTGTCACCAAGCAAGCCGATGCCGTTGCTGCCGCAGAGGCTGAGAGCCTGAAGACTGCTCCCACCGTCGAAGCCAAGAAGAATGAGTGAACGAATGCCATCGATACACGACTGTTTCTGATATTTTGTCTTTTATTTTTTTTGATTGTTCGCTAGTCTTTTCTCTTTTCTATATCTTGCATTTAGACGTTACGATGCCCCTCTCGCTATGGGGACGAAGAGAATATCGAGATTCTTTTCTCAGGGAGTCTCTTTGTTTTCGAGTAGACCAATCTTTCGTACATCTTCCTGTACAATTGAGTCTGGTTTCACCCACAACGTCCAACTGTTGGGTGCGCTCACTCTTAAGCCTAAGGTGAAGCCGACTTCATGATTGAATCTCTTCGTCCCCGTCTTTGCTTTTATATCCGATTCCTCTTTCCTTGTTCTCTTTACGCATTATATCTTACTCAGCGCCGGTGGATTGATCTCTGTGCTGTATCTAGATTTTCATACCAGTGTCAGTAGTGACAGAGCCTGTCGTAGCTATGCTGACGGCCACCCTTTATTTTTCTTTCTTTCCTTATTTGCTATCTCTTTTTTCTATTACAACCCATCATCAACAAGACCATCATTGATCGGACCAGACGATGCTCATTGCTTTTCTCTTTTTTTCCTTGAATATTTTATTTTATTTTCTTATGGGAACGTTCCGCTGACTTTTTGACGCTCTTTTTCTACTATCGAATTCTCTTTTCTACTCATCATATTAGAAAGGAACACAAAAAAACTCAGAAAATTCTCAAACTTTCCCATTCATTCTTTACAACACTTTTTTTTTTCTTATTTCTTATTTCTATCCTTCGCGTGTGTATAGTTTCATGTTTTTATTTTTTATTTTATCATTAAGGCCAGGACAACGGTTATGGAATCTTGGGATATTTTACCAACTTTTACTTCTTTCAGGCACAAGCTTTCACTCTTTTCCTTTCCTTTTCTATTTCCTATTGTCATTTGTTTTAAATCAAACTCAACTCTAACTTAGTTACCTCTCTGCTTTTTATTTATTTATATTGTTGGTCGGTCGGTCATATGGGAAAGTCATATAATATCACTCCTCTTACCCGAATGAGAGAGACTCGATATTCTTTAGCACAACTGAATAGACTTTATGAACCACAAGAACTAGTTCCTTTGAATTCGTTCCGTTATGCACGTAATAATCTACCCATGACCATCACATTTTTACTAAAGAATCGAAACCACTTTTTTGTATTTTTCTGCATGTTCATGTGATTCGTCACATGTCTGACCCATAGGACTTGTTCGGCTGTATGGAGCTGCTGACAGCTGGCAATACAGTTGGCCATAACTCTCCCAAAACTAGACCCTTTTCCCTTCCAGCCCCAACCGAACAGGGAAGCAAGCTCTAGGTTGGGGGACTGCGGAGAGCGTGGGCAATTACTAACAATCTAAAGAGTGTCATCGAATCTTGAGATCAACTACTGGTTGCGAAACTCCGTGGCAGGCAATTCCGATAACTTAGTAGATAGATGTATGCATTCCTATACTTTTCCGGAATAGTCAGGCTAAATAGTTAATGCTTGTAGGGGTTCTCCCTCTTCAGTCGGCCTTTGTCTGGATTTTTTTCCCTGTTTATTGTTTGCAGCGAGATATACAATTTGTACAATAGTTAGACTACAAACAGCGAAGACCCCACTAAAGCAACTACCGCCGCCTCCTCATAGTAAATTGCAAGAGATACACCACGAAATAGCGGGAGTAGCTACTGCGGCGACCACGACTTCTTTCCTTCCCCCTCCCTCCTCCCATCTCAGAAACACCGACTAGCTTGCAACTACTCCATCTAGAATCTATAGAGAAAGACGTAAACTTCAATTGAATCGCCGGTTTTTTTGATAGCCTTGCAAAACATAATTTTCTTCTTTTCTCTTCTATCTCCATCTCTCTTACTCGATCTTGCGCATCTCGACAGATTCGGCGTCATTCAATACAATACCTACGACTACTGCTCTTTTCCTGATAATCAACTGGCGCACTATCAGCACTATAGCTTCATCAGCATATCCTTCGCTTGTCAAAGCCCTTTTTCCTTGTTTATCTTTATCAGTATATCTATATTTCATTTCCTGACGGTATCCGGCTTCTCCTCATTTCGACTGGCCTTTTTAAATACACTATAACGAGACATCTGTTTTCCGGACTTGTCTCTTAGCAGCTAATCATGGACAACGGCTTCGATAACGTCACGTGGCATGACGAGAGCAACAACTTCACGAGCCAAAATGCCAGGCCATCATCATCCAGCTCGTCTTACAACTATGACGACTCGGTAATTGCTGGCTCTAGCTCTACGCAAATGCCACAGCATATCCATACCGGCGCGGAAATTGATGTCGGCACAGCTCTCGGCGACAAGCTAGAATGTTCAGTGACACAACCCATCAAGGAGCAAGATGGCACTAAAGACGCATTTGTTTCTTATCTAATTACAACAAAGGTACGACTATCATGAACCCTACTTCTATAACAAACTCGAAAAACATATACTGACCGCATACCGAACGACAGAGTGATTTCCCTACCTTCCAGAACCCTACGTCTACGGTGCGCCGCCGCTTCACAGACTTTGTGTATCTCTACAAGGCTCTTGTAAAAGAGTATGTAGTGTGCGCAGTACCTCCGATACCCGACAAGCAACGAATGGAGTATGTGAGGGGCGACAGATTCGGTAACGAGTTTACCAGCCGACGTGCGAAGAGCCTTGAGCGCTTTCTTACACGCATATCCATGCATCCGTATCTAAGACGTGCCAAGATCCTTCACACCTTCCTCGAGAGTCCTGACTGGAATGCCACTATGAGATCGCGCAACCAACGGAGCTCCATGAGTAGTGACAGTGGAAGCATCAGCGGACCGGGAGGAGTCTTTGATGCCTTTGCCGACAGTGTCATCAACGCCTTTACCAAGGTACACAAGCCCCGCGAGCGGTTTATCGAAGTGCGCGAAAAGGCCGACAAGCTCGATGAAAATCTAGTAAGCATCGAAAAGATTCTGGTGCGTGTAGTACGACGATTGACAGACTTGGAGACTGACCAGCGGGAGCTGGCGGAGCAGTTCTGCAAGTTGATCGTCATGGAGCCCAGAATCGAGACAGAAGTGCGATCGTTTGCACGGGCCATTGAGCATACCGCAAAAGACCTGCACGATATGCGTGAGCATACCGATGTGGATTATCTTGGTAGTGTGCGTGATATGGAGGCTTACTGTGGCGCACTCAAGACTCTTCTCAAGACACGCGAGCAGAAGCAATTAGACTACGAACAGCTCACCGAGTACCTGGCCAAGAGCGTTACGGAACGCGATGCAATGTCCGACGGCGGCTCGTCATCCTACGGACTCAGCATTACTGGTGCTATCCGCTCACGGATCGAAGATGCTCGCGGAGTCGACCACGACCAGGCACGACGTGAACGGCAACGCAAGCTAGAAATACGAGTGGATACACTTAACACAGAGGTTCAAAGCTCCAAGACGACAATGCAACAGTTCGACGACGAGACTATGCGTGAAGTTAAGGAATTTGATCATATCAAGAGAGTCGAGTTCCGCGGTCAACTGCTAGGACTATGCGACGCTAATCTCACATACTACGACAACATGATCAATTCCTGGGAGAATTACATTGCCGAGCAAGAGAAGGCACAAGGCAATAACAATAACAGCGGACTAGCGGCTGCAGTATGATAGGGCTACTTATGGTTACAGGAACACAAAAACAAAGTACGAAAATTCATCCAATACCAGTTATTGAGAGGGGTGGTTCGTTTGGCTTACATGTATAGTTTCGCCCATAATATAGACCTCGTTGATAGTCGGCTATCGTCGGAATATGGTTAAAAGGATTGTATTCTTATCACTACTTAAACTTCACAGTGAAAAAAAGGAACTCTATAGCATGAGGCTTTACAGTATACATAATTTTTTCTTTTATTAAAAAACTTAACTTATGCCGTGTATTACATTACATACATGAATCGTCTTAATTTCATTTCATAATCCTAAGCCCAACAAAGCCCTATGTCCTAGTCCCATACAATGATTCTACACTACATATTGTCTATCAGTCTTGGTGTATCTATGATATATAACTCACTTTATATCCTACTTATTAGTTCTAGTGTATAATATATCCGTATGTATGTATAAGTTACTTCTTACCTTGTCATTACAATAGACATCTCGGTCGTAGATTTAGTCTGAAACCTCAAAGGTCAAGAAATAAATGATGCCTAGAAATGTATTTCTTTCTTGGGTTTCTATATATATACCAAATAGTTAGGGTAGAGTAGGAAGAAAGAAAAAAACGATGACTCACTTGTGTGCTGACGTGCTCAGACTTGAACTGGGCACCAATCTGCACTATATCGTCCCCAACATCAATGTTGTACTGTGCCAAAGTGCTTTGTACAGCTAAGAAACGATAGCTGTTGTCAGGTTCTTGAAGAATTTCAGAGTTCGATAATGGTGAAGTGAACCGATCCGTAGGTTTAACATGGTGGTCCGTCATTGTGATTTTTTTGTTGAACTTAAATGGAAAACAAATAAAATTGATGGTAGTGGCCTTATTAATAAAGCTACCTTGAGGAGCTTGGGTATAAACAAAGAAAAGATAGAAAGAAGGAAAAGCTCAATTATTATATATTCGAATCAATACATCTCTATATATCAATATCGAAGTACAATCAGCAAACGCAATCTGTAAATCAAAGCAGATATTGCTCTATTATCTTAGATTATCAGAGATAGATATGATCCTATAGCAAGGCGAGATAGGGGAGAGTGGCTATCAGTAGTAACCTTATCTATATAAGGCACTTATCGGATATTACATACAGCCTGAGTAGGGTTCGGTTGTTTCAGGTGGTTAAAAGTGCTGCAAGTATCTATTCGGTGTTTCTTACATCTACGAGCATAATGGTTCACCGATATGTATGGCTATATCTTTATATAACAGTTGATAATGAGCAGAGACAGACGGTTACGGCTTGAATCTAGCCTTAAATATAGCATGTGATCAACCGATGTTTTCAGTCTTTATACCCAGGCAACACTTTGAAATAATAGAAAAACATATATTATTCAAGTTTTTTTTCCGGTCTATCATGTATAGAACAACCAAACCAGGAATAACTATAACGAAGAAAAAAAAATGACGTGCCATTCTACTCAGAGTTCCGTTTCTAAACAAAAAGATATAAGGAAACGAGAATGAAAAAATATATATAACAGAAGACAATAAAGATACGTAAGTTTGTTTCTTTATCCCTTAAGCACGACGTCCAAGAAGATTCTCTTGATCGGAATTACTTGCCCGTCTGCTAGCTTGGTCTTCGTCTTCCTCGTCAGATTCATCACCGATAGTGTGAAGTGGCTCGTCAGTTAATCTACGGCCAGCACCACCAGATCCACTTGAACTAGCTCCAATATCAGCGCCTACTGATCTCGCAGCTGAAGAACGCGGCTGATCTCTGTAAACATCGGCAAAGTCATCGTCCTCATCCTCGTCACTACCACCCGCAAAGGCATCGTATAGCTCACCACCTCTTGTGCGTCCGTTTCCACCAGCGCCCTTTTCGACGCCGTTGCCGTTATCGGCAGTCTGTAGAGGCTCGAATTCGTACGCACTGCGGCTGTCGTTGACCAAGCGCTTGCGGCGGGCCAAGAATAGGTAGATGCCCAGGCCGATGCAGAACGACGCAATGAGGGCACTGGATCCGATAATCCATACCCGCGCACTGCTGCCAAACGATGGTAACCAGTCAACCCACGATGAGCCCTCGGTGGCTGATGTAGCAGCAGCAGCAGAGGTGTGCACAGTAGGCTTGTCGGTGCCAGTTGGCTTAGTCGGGCGGTGAGGGTGATCAGTAGGAACAGCAGTGGTAGTGGCAGTGGCAGTGGCAGGAGCAGTAGAGTCCGCCGCGGGAAGAGTGATAGTCGACACGGCGGCAGTCTCAGTCTCGATCTTG
>RHLR01000649.1:0-15867 GCA_009806335.1 Davidsoniella australis | reverse complement strand
CGGCACTTTCTTTTTTTTCTGATCATCGACATTAAGAAAAAAAAGAAATAAATAGGCAATTAAGAATCATCGGTCAAGTGTTAGATTGTTGAATTTTGTTAAGTTTTCTTCGTGAGACTCATTATAAGAAAATACCGTTTTTGGGGGATAGGAACAACAAAAAGCTATGGTAAATCGCCTAGTAATCAGACAAACAAGACGCTTTTTTTTTCTCTACACGAACAAAAAAGTGTAAACGACTCCAAAAACAGAAACACAGCTTAAGTTTTCAAAGCCCTGGCTGGGATAGAAATTGCTTCCACCTACTTAGATTTGCCAAATTTTGTTCATCATTGGTATAATATTTTTCTTTTTGGTAGTTGCCATGTTGGAAGTGACTCTTTGTTTTATTTAACATCTTGTTTCTTTCTTTCTCCATCTTCGACTTTTCATATCTAAACACACTGGCCACATTGCCAAACTTCGTCATCTCTCCCATTCGCTTCATCTCGTTTTATCAAACAAACTCCAGATCACATATATAAAACACCAATACGACCTGAAAACATCGCACTTTGTCTGTATTTCGCGGCCAACAGTATCAAGAAATGGCCGGGCTTGATCAGTCACGCTGGGCTAACCCAGACTCAAAGCCCCCTGCTCCGCAGACTCGTGGTATCGACAACTCCATAACACAACCGCAGAAGAATCGGCCTAAGCTGGTCCCGGTTAAGCCTAAAGGTTCTGGTAGATCAGCGGCGCTTGGTCCCTCCCCATCGGCAGATGTCAAGATGGCGATGGAGTCATCGAAGGAAGGAGGCGTAACATCACCTCCATCATCGTCCGCACCGGCGGCGGCAAATATAGCGGTCGTCATGAGACCTCAGCCGGAACCGCTAAAGAACAAATCCCCCGGTTTGGAAAGCTCGCGCTGGGCTAAAGCAGGCGCTGTAGCTACTACGGCAAAAACAACCGTTCGACATCCGGTTCTTCTGTGGCGGTGGCTCAAAGTGCTTCTAATGCCACTAGTGTTACTACAAAAACGGGGTCTAAGAATGCAAGAATATCTGCTCCGCCTCTACAGCCCAAGAGTCAACCGAAGAAGCTCAACGGTGGCGGCGGCCCTGCTAGTGCACCTAAAACACCACAGCAGCCTCCTCAGCAGACATCACAGCCTGCCAAGGGAGGAGTGGGCAATGGAGTCGAAGCCAGTGGTAAAAACGGCGGCAGAGATAAATCACGGACACATTCACCTGCTAAGAACGCCACACCAAGCACCATTCTCCCGGCAACTACGACTCGGGCATCTACGCCGCTAGCCAAGACATCGCGCGAGAATTTCCATCGGTTCTTACGTATTGTAGCTCGTATCAAATGGAAGCTTCCTCAGCTTCAGCAGGGCTATCGGTTGGCGATGGAAGCCGCATCGTTGAAGAATGAATCTCAGGAAACTACCGTAAACACGGCTAAGACTAGTGTTGCATCGCCAGCTAAGGAAAATACCCCAAATAATGTGGGTGGCAAGGTCGATACGGCTCCCAAGATGAGTTGGGCGGATATGGTCGAGGAAGATGAAGAAGATGATTATCTAGCGAGTCTCACCACCACATTGACAACGAATCAAACCACACAACAGCCAAACAGCGGCAATTCCAATAGTGGCAGTAGCGATATATACGCTAAAGTCGAAGAGCCTCATCCTGAGCATATGTTCAAGCTAGATTTCTTCGAGTACTATTCTCTGCTTGAAGGTGCCATTATACATCTCCTTGCCGCCTTCAACGAAAGTCTTACTCGCACTTCCGTGAGTGCTGAAAGACATCATTCATTCCACCTTGATGTTCTTCGATCACTTGAGCTGTCGCCTAATCTAGGCCAACTTTTGCTTGCTACTAAAGCCTACGATACTTCATCTGGAAACACAAACAACAATAAAACCCAAGGCAACAACACTATCAAACTAGGCAAAGGCCAGAAAAGACATCGTAATGCGCTTGATGAATTTATGCGTGCTAAAACACTACGTAACCGATGGAAATTCGCGGATATGGAAGATGAAATAACCACTTCCACTAGCATCGACGGAGCTGATTTAGCTAGTGTCGATTTTGATTGTATGTTGAATACCATCTTCAGCTTTTTTGATCGTGCTTACGGTCTAGCACAAAAGATCAATACGACAAAAGCAGATTCATCCAATTCTTCTCCTTCGACTACTACTCCTCCTACTACTACTACTACTACTACGACAACGACAACGACAACGACAACGAATGGCACCAAGGCCACTGCTAGTGGAGGAGGAAACGGGGGTGGAAATAATAGGAATAGCTTGGTTGATGCGGTCATGTTGGATACTTATCCTGATTCGCTGAATGGAACGGGCCATGAAGGTATGGAAGCATGGCAATTTTTGGATTCTATTATGGATTGGGAAGCTTGTACATGATTATGAGTAGAAGAGAAGACCAGATATATAAAATATCATTTTTCGAATAACAATGCCAAAAAAACAAGTTGAAATAGAATAATACAGATTAAATTTGTATATGTACATGTACAATGTTAAACAGTACAACAGGTTGGATTTCAACCTCTTTTTTAGTCTCGATGCTTTTCTTTTACATCTTGAACACTAACAAAAAAAAAGAACTAGTCACCATGTTCTGTATACTCACGGCAATTTCTTCTCGGTACTACCAAAATGCACCGTCTTTTGTGAATCAGACATACCCTGAATCGGGGTTCCAACACCACCAACCGGCATCGGTGCTGCCATAGCCACGCCACCATCTACGATGATTTGTTCGTCAACACGCATTTTCAGCGTTGCTTCATCTCCATGCTCGAGACGCTTGTATGTCGTGATACGAGCTTCGTTGGTGTCGATGTCGAAGACACGGATACGTCTGTTGTAGCCTCCGTATCCGGCATAGCCACCAAAGCCGACACCGCCGCCGTAGCACATCCATAGTTTGGGCTTGCGGTCGACAGAGGATAGTGCACAGTAGTCGTTGACATGGTCACTGAGGAGAGAATATAGGGTTAGTACATATATGTTGTGATATCACGGATGAAAGTGAGCAGAGTGAGAGAAAAGAAAGACTTACTGGCCACAGCTTACCATGACGATGCCCTGCTCGATAAGCGCATCGTGGAAGCCTGTGTTGTATTGCGGTGCCGTGACATATTCACGCCACTCGCCCTTGACCTGCGCCATATCCGGCACAATGTACTCTGGGAACGGAATATGGATGAAAGACAGATCCATGTGCACATGCGTGTACAGCTGATGCTTGCTACGCAGACCCTGAGCCGTCTTGCGGAACCATTCCACTTGAGCCGGCTTGATCCAATCGTATCCTGGGAATTTCTTCTGGTCTGGAGTGTACGCGTGCGAATCTAACATGTAGATCGTGAGAGCCGAGTGACCGGATGCGCCGCGTCCTGCGACTTCGACATAGTAGTTGCCGACACCTGGCAACTCGATGGGTCCTGTGCGCGATAGCGAGTATGGAAGAGACTCGACAACGGCCATCTGGGCCTCACGCGACATGTGCGTGTCCTCGTCGTCATGATTACCAAAGATGGTCACGTAGGGGATCTTGCGTTTGATTAGCACAGCTGCGTATTTGAAAATGGCTGACTGTGCATCCGGAGCAGTGCCGCCGTTGACCTGGTCGCCACTTAGGACCACGAGATCGGGCTTCTCTTCATCCAGGATACGCTCGACGAAATCAAGCGTGCGTAGATCGGCCTCACAGGGACCGCCGTTGTACTCATCCGGCACTGCATCACGGCAATGGCCAACACCTGTAGACAGATGCAGATCAGCCAGCTGCACAATCTTGAAGCGACCGTTAGAGTTGATCTGTAGAGCCGGCTTCTTTTGTTCCGGCTGCTCGCCACGGCGGAGCGAGATGTGCGCAAGGGAGTTACTGCTTCCCGTAGTCAATAGGATCGGCACACCGATGATATCCCAGCCAGCGCGAGCCTCAGTGGCATCAGCGCCGAAAAGCACGTCGATTGCGGTAACGGCACGCTCGGAATCTGCTGCTTTCACGCCAGCTTCACGGCGCAGCCAGAGACCGCCGGGGCGGGACTCCCACTTGACGGCATCGGTCGATGGGTCGATGCGGCCCACGGTGGCGTCAACGACGACCTTGTCAGTGCCCGTGAGCTGCTCTTCCTTGAGTCGGCGCACATGGACGTAGGCCTTGGACACTAGAGCATTGCCTAGATATAGATCTTTTTCGATACGGTGCCATTGCTCCGGGTCGAGTTTACAGGAAGAAAATAGGTTCACGCTGGAACAGGTGGTGATGGTTATATCGGTTACTACGAGGCCGTGATGATGCTGTGGCATATAGGCATGGATCGACTTGGGAAGCACACGGAAGTTTCGGTCGAGAACAGTTATCGTGATGGCGGCGGTGATGAAGGCCACAACAAGCTGTGTCACCGTACGAACCTACAAAGTACAAGAAGAGAAGGGTAAGCGGAAGAGCCGGCGGTGTAGGGGGGGGGGTCATTATAGAAGATCTAGTGGAATGAAGGCACGTACGATTCGGCGAGCCATATTGTGCTTGGATTAGCAGGCCAAGAGCCTGGCAATAAAGTCTATATGTAGTGTGTATTTGTGTGTATATCGGCAAGAATATTGAAGCCGGTGAGATGCTGATCGGCCAGCGAGCAGAGGGATTCCAATTCCGAATCGGTAGCGGTACTTTGATTTTGGACAGGGTATAGCTATGCTGCCCTAAATAGCTGGTCAAATAAGGGTTTGCGGGTTAGGCTCGTTGTTTCGCTAGATGGATAGGAATTCCTTGAGTCGTTTAATGAAATGTAACTGGTATGAATGTAATATCGGTAAAAGAATTAAAGCTCTCAATAGCTAATTGCGTAAAGAGATGTTTGAATCAATGGCGCAAGTCGAATATTTGCCTAGTCCATTAACTTGTAGTGGCAAAAAGGCAACGATGATAGCTTTTGTTCTGCTTCAATCGCGATCACACGGATTGACACCAAAACAAGCTAAGAAATAGGTCAAAGAGATAGTATATCGATTATTGAAAAAAAAAGCAAGTATCGAACGATTGATCTCCCAAAAACAGAAAGAAAAAAAGAAAGAGTTTGATCACCAAAAAGGACGACTTATGAGGATATTTCGGTCTCAAGCTTAATTGATTCCACGATACTAAGATCTGGATTCAACCCGCTTATGATGGTTCAATAAATAGAAGACAGAAAAATTAAGCAAATATTCGTAAAGCAAGTACTAGGCACTGGTCCATTTCTCCAATTTGCGTTGATGATGCAGCCTAGATGAAACAAAAATATTCATTTTATGGTTAAAAGTCTCCAAAGATGGCATGATTTAGGTTTGCTTGTGATCCTAAGCGAACTAACCCTAACTTACTACATATAGTCACGTGCACACAACGATTCTTGGGACGACGGCATAAAGATACAACAAAATCTTAAAAATTCCTAGTAAAGATACTAGATTTGTTCTCTACAACTATGGAATAAAAAAGTAAAGCAGACTTAGCAACTAAGGCTAGTCGCGGAAACAATGCTAAAAGAAAAAATCAATGAGAATTAACCCCCTTTTTATCCTCATTGATAGTCCATCAGATGACGTCGATCGTGAGATAAGCGTCTGAAGAACAAAAGTAATAAAAAAAACTGCAACACTAGAACATACTCTAGGTGAAATAAAAATAGACGACTTCCAAAGTGTAAAAGGAAGATGAAACAATAAAACATATAGGAATATCTAAGAAAAAAAAAACGGTTCGTAAAAGGAAAAATATCGCGTAACAAATAATGGTGCTCAAATAGTGACAGCATGATGCTTCGTAGAGACAACAAGCTTTAGGAACCCTGATATTTACATGGATTCCAGAGACTAAAAGAGGGTTTTTTATGCAGACACTTCGAGACTACTCTACCGTCTGCGAGGAGTCGACTCGGCAAAACGAATGCCTCTACGCATTGGTAGTTCCGAGTCCGTCTCTTCTGGTGGAGGCGATACGGGCTCTGCTGGAGTAGCGAGGCCAGCTGGCGTAGCTGGGTAGGAATCGAAGTCTGCGGTATCGCTACGCTCACGAGGAGCATCGTCGTCGTGAATCGTGCCTAGAGCAGCTAGACGACGCCGTCTTTCAGCCGCAGTTTCATCCGCGTTCTCGTCGTCATCCTCTTCCTCCTCATCATCAGAGGCAACCTCGGCAGCAGCGGCGGCGCTAGCGGCAGCGTGAGAGTTCATAATCTCATGTACGGCTAGCGAAACTTGCTCACGTGATCGAGGTTGCCGCTCATCCTCAGAGTCGGAGTCTATTGGTTGCGCGGCACGTTCGTTGCGTGACTCACGAGACGTTGTAGCGTGAAGAGAGCCTGGTGGCGTCCGCGAACGCTGCTTCTTGATCGTAGCCGAGACCGAGCCATCACTGTTAACCTTGGGTTCCATCTGGGCCAGAGTATTCTTAATACCGGCCGAGGCATTAGAGTTGTGAATAATGTGTTGGCGGGTGTTGCTATCGAGTTGGCGTATGGCTTTGATGAAGTCTTCCTTGGTCATACGCTTGCCTTGTCCACCAATGGTGAAGCGGATGTTACGGTCGTCTAGTTCGGGTTCAGCAGTAGACTGAAGCAGGGTCTTGATGCGTGCAGAGGGAGCGCCAGGGGCAGAAATCGAGCTTTCATCAGCCGAAGGACCGCCGACAGCCACTGAACCTTCAGGGCGCTTGCCGAGACCGACGTATTTTAGGAGAGCACCAGTGGAATCGGGACCAGGGGCCTTAGCCGGCAACTCGTAAGTCTTGATGACTTCACCGTCCTCATCTTCGACAATGACAGTGTTGCCGAACTGGTAGGCACGGGCAGCTTCCGACTTCTTCTCTTGAAGACCCTTCCCTTTGCGCTTTTGAGACTCGCTGTTGATGACGTTGGTAAAGCGTTTCTTGATGTCACCGAAAGACCAGCCAAGATGAGACTCGGATGCTGCGGATTGCGTCGGCTGCAGAGGCATTTCTCCCTTTTCCTCGTCAGGTACCTCAGAACGTCCTCTACGACCACGAGAAGACGAAGACTCGTTAGAACGGGTAGGAGCAACAGCAAGAACATCGCCATCCTGGTTCTCGAAGATGAGATTATCGCCCTCATCGTATACGTTGATGGCACCTTCACTCTTGCGACTGCGGATCGAGCTGGGACGGCGTTCGGACTCCTTCTCGGGATCAGGCGAGTGAGGCGGTGACTGCGCATTGGCGTTGGATGCCGTAGTTGACAATGCCTCCTCGATGGGCGCCTGTGGCTTGTCACTAGTGACAACAGCGGCCTCAGGGCGTTGCGGGAAGATGGCAGATTGCGAGATAGGGCCGCCGGCAGACTTCTTCTTGCGGCGACGGGGCACCAAAGAAGAAGCGCGTGATCGGTTCCGCGAAGAGGCGCGCGACCGGGTTCCATCTTCCGATTTACGGCGGCGGATAAAGCCGGCCGGGAAGCCAGGTGGCAGAACACCAGGAGGAGCCTCCATGTCGTTTTCAGAGTCACTGCCGACACTACGCGCCTGTGATTTGGATTGCGAAAGAATACGGGGCAAGCGGTTCATCCAGGCAGGGCCATCTTCGGGTGAGATAGTGTATGACATGGTCAGGGTCAGGGTATTGATGCGCTTGCCCAGGGTAAAGACGGCGATAGAGGAACCATGGACAATGATCGATGAGATGACCAAGAAGGTGACAATGGGCCAGACAAGAACAATGAGGTTGTAGTGCGCCGCGTTAGGGTTTGGCAAATCTGACATGGGCACCGTCTCGCCCTTCTCCATTTCTGCTCGGGCTAGCATAGCAACAAAGATGGCGCCGACACCGATAGGACCAAAATGGCCAGCGAACAAGGCTTCACGCCATGTTTTTATATCGGGAATAAACGGCTTCATCATTAACATAATGGGGATTCGACGGAAGAGAATCACCAGAATCGCAATAACCACCAGACGCCAAGCAGAGAGACCAATGGAGGCATCGTTGAACTGTTCCCAGGGGATAATAGTGCCGAGGAACACAAAGTACGTCAAGTTGAGAAGAAGATCGATGACGTTGGACACACTGGACTCTTCTGTTTTCTGACTGAACCAACCGTCGTTAGAGAAGCCGACACCGGCTGCAAAACCCACAAGGAGATCGTCTAGACCAAGCATACTGCCGGAACCAGCGCAGAAAAGCGCCAGCACAAAGTAAAACACTAGGAAACTCTCGCGATCGATGAGGTCGTGTTTCTCGGCAAGGCGGATTCCATGGCGACTGATGTAGCCGATTAAGAAGCCGTAGACGGCGCCAAAGATACATCCATATAGAATGGTGACCACGAACCAATGGAAGGTGACAGCTTCGGCCTCCTTGTGCTCGAGAATCAGCCACACTCCCAGATACAGAAACGGGAAAGCCATTCCATCGTTGCAGCCAGATTCGGCAGAGAGCAAATCTCTCAGATGCTTGGGCACTCGTCGGGCAAATTTACCCTTACCCACGACGGACGAAGCCAGAACGGGATCAGTAGCGGTGACACAGGCGGCTACTACCAAGCTCTCCAGCCAGCTTAGCCGTGGCACCATCCACCAGACGAAGAGAGAGGTCACCAGCCAACCCCAGGTCATAATAGGGAGAAGCAGGATGACAACCGATCTCCAGTGCTTTTCCATATAGTATTTGGGCAACTCGACACCGACGGCAAAGCATTGTACGACTAGGACGATGCGAGAGAACTCAATGGTCACGACATCGACGCTGCCCCACGAATGGGGGTCGATGAGGCCCGTACAATGCGGGCCGAAAATGACGCCGAAGATGGTAGCAATAGTAGCTTCACCAATGTACAGCCGCTCTTTGATAACAGAGGAGCATAGCATGAACAGCGAGGTGAAGGCTCCCAGCAGGATATACACCAAGTGTGGCTTGGTGATGCTCAGATCCTCCCACGCCATTGTTAAGGGAAGTCGGCGGCACGGAGATTGGGCGTCTGATAGTGGATCTAGATCGGATCAGGGCAGATCGAGTGGTTGGTGGGATGTTATGATATTAATAGTAGTAGTAGTAGTAGTAGATGCTTGTACGCAGCGTCTCGACAACGTAATGATAAGATTTAGTGTGTTTGTCGACTGGGCTCGCAGATGGTGAGTTCAAACTCTTCCGCGGTCAAATTTATACTGGAGGCGATAAGCGCGCGATCGCGAGGTATGCATAGGAATAAACAGAAGCGACTGGACGATCTCTAGAGGCTAAAGAAACAAAGGATATCCTCGAACAGTCAGTAGCTGCGCTAGAGGGAATTGTTGAGGCTTCAGAAGCCCGAGAGTAGCTGATACTGCAATGATATGGATATGTGATGATGCTGCATGCGGTTGGACAAGTCTAGTCAAGATAGTCCTTATTATGGTTGGCGTCGAAGCGTCGATCGCAAAGCAGTAAACTTAAAAGATAGGCAAAAGATATGCTGATAGAGTAGAGGCTGTCGAAAAGGGCAAAAAGATAACAAAGTCAGGAAAAGCCCTAGAATAATAAGTTCGTGCAATGAACAGCTCGGACCGGAGCACCTTTGCGACAAGCCTTAAGACAAAAGAGAAGAGGCCAAAGTATATATACACCCATATGTATATATATATATATATTATTCTGAATTTCGAGATCCACAGAATCGGCCACAGGGAGACAGACAAACAAACAAAGCTATGAGGCAATGATGTCAGCGAGCCAGGCTATTATATGTGGATTTGGCTTGGTGTATTAATCCTGGACAAAAAAAGACACACTTTTTTCTCTAGTGAAATAAGCGGTTGAGAATTGCCAACTAAGCAAGCAGAAGCCAGGGTATGTATGGAGGAATAAAATCAGGAAGAGCGAAGCTTTTGTTTTCGGCGATGAGCGAACGAAACTCAAGCTAGACAATCAAGATGTGATATTCAGAGGAGCGCCCAAGCTTGTTCGACAGTGGTATAAAAAAACAAGAAATTAAATAATAGAAAAAAGGGAGGGAGAAAGACGGTCTGCAGAGCAACCACAGCTTCTACTTCGATTCTTCTTATCAAGAAAAGCAAGAAAAAAAGATATAATCAACAAAAAGAAAGGGGGAAGAAGAAGCGATGTCGAATCGAAGATGCCGTGACAAAAAACAGAAGCAAGAAGAAGAAAAGTAGGAGAGAGAAAAGGAAAGAGGAAAGAGGAAGAATAAATCACAGCTGCAAATTTGGAAGGGACCGGTAATCAAGAACGGAAAACGGCAACTACTCTGCTTCGAGGCCCGCAAGATTTTTACTATTTTTACTATTACAACATGATTTGATGCCAAGTCGTGCATCGCGAATTCTAGAAGGAACGATAGCTGTGCGCACGCTAACGTATCTTGTAAAGAGCCTGCCCCGAAAGAGTAAGTACTACACGCGGCATTTGAGACCGAAAGGGACGCCGTTGGTCCTCCGGGCTCCTTCTCTAGCGATAGTTACACTTAGGGACATCAAGGGCAATTACTACGTACTCTATAACAGCCTTGTTAACAGAAATCACAGCCTTGCGTTGTCAGCAGCCTCACTCACTCTCTTCTTTCTTCTTTCTTTCTCTCTCTCTCTCTCTCTCTCTCTCTCTCTCTTCAATCACCATCTTTTGGTTCTTGTGCAGGTTTGCTTACCATTACATACATCAATCCGCCGTTTCTTCTGCACATTTCACACATGTGCCTTGACTGGCTATGTTTGACTGGTTGTGTTGGCCTCTATCTGACCTAGGTCTTTGAACTTCATGTGGCTCCTTGCTAGTGGCGTCTCGCTAGGCTGGCTGGCCCTGCATCGCCCGTTTTCTGGTGCGCTTCTCGATCTGCAGCGTCTTTGATTACGCTTCTTTTGTCTTCTTTTGATCCGCACACGTTCGCCAAGCGAGACTGCCTCTGCAATGACTTGAACAATATTTCTTATCAAATTCCCAAGGCCACATTAATCGAATTGCATGCTCGACTAATGTCAATTGCCCCGTCTGTCCGGCGGCCATTTTGCCACTCGTCGCCCATGTATCGCTCTATATCTATCACGATTGGCTTGGCTTGCGTCTATTTCTTATTTTTTTTCGTTGCCAAGAAATGCCCGCAGCCAAGTTCCTTGTTAGTCGCTTTAGGGCATGCTGGAGAAGTGCAGCTAGTACTGCACGCCAAGGCGACTTGCTCACCGTTTGTCCCGCACCACTATCACGAGCCATCTGCATGCTGTATGCACATACGAACCTAACAAGTCTCGTATAACCGCTCATAATCCATCTTGGCCGATCAATTCCGTGATGCTGGTGCTAGTGCCGCTGCCGTTCAGGCACTAAAAGCTTCAAGTGGACCGACGACGTGGGCTTGTAATCATCTAAGCCCCCTTCAAGTTGTCATCAAATCCAATATAGGACAATGTATCCACGATAGCTACTATTTCTGCTACACACAGGTTCTAAACTATGCCTTCTATAGCTTCAACTGCCTGTTCTGTGATACACGGTGCCACCGCGTCGTATTTTCCCTCGTATTCTAAGGGTACTCACACTTAATTCAAATCTAGCCTCAACAATTGGCTCATGCAGGTAATATTTTCTCTTTTTTCCCTTATCCTCCCAGTTTCACTCATTAATGAAGTCTCAATTTACAGTGTTTTCGTTTTGTTTATCTATTGGTCTGAAGCTTTGGGCACTAAATTTATAGAGCTGAACCCACCATACTCTCTCGGTATCTTATATATATATTAAACTTGGACTATACGGTTCGAGCTTAGAATGTATTTCCTTTCCCGAAGACGTGCGGGGAAAGGGCCTGCACTTGGTTTACCAGCACTACTAGGGTTCAAGTCGATTAAAATCACTGCTCGGCATATCTGGTTGGCCTCGAATTTTGCAAGTGCAACGCTGCCCAGCCACCGATATTTGCTTGCTTGTGGTAGAGAAAGTAGGAAGAACAGGTTCGAGGCTTGCTCTGCAATCCTCAGCTATGTATATGCAGACATACAGACGTACAGACATACAGATACACATACATATGCTATGTATCTTGTTTGACCGCTCACTCGCTAGTTTCTTTGCTTACATTTGGGCGCTTCTACAAAGTAAGAAACAGAACAGGACAAGAAGATTGCAGGGATTATAAATAGATAGGTAGGTGACCTGCTGGTTCAACAACAGGTTTCTATTTATTCATGTTCTAGCACCAGCCGCATTGAGGCTCTTGAGCCCTAATTACCGCTTTGTTTGCTCAATCAACTTGAACTCGATATGTCAAGTCGTAAGCATTGCAATGCAGTGGCAATCAGTTAATTATTCCGGGTCTGTTTACATATAGGCCCTGGCTGCTCGTCCAGACTTCTAGAAGAAGTTGTCGAGGTAAGGTTTGCAGGCGAGAGAGAGTGCTCGATAATCTGGCCAGAAAGACCCTGGTCGACGAACACAGGCAGGCCAGACCAGCAGTTCCTATGGCCTTCCATCCCCGGGTTTTCCTCACCGCGGTTTGTCGTTACTTGGCCCCAGCCCTGTCCGTATCTCTGGTGTCCACTATCTACTAGTATCACATGTAAGAGTTACACTTATGTTATGATAAAGCAATCTCAAACATGGTAACATGGTAACAGCGGAGGAGCCGGGCCTCCACTTTCAACGGCCTTGGACACTGACTAATACTTTCTACAGAATTACACCTCACCTTAGAGTACCTCTCAACATTCTTGGTAGTCAAAATGGCAATCAATCTACAGATATACTACTACTTTGTCTCCAAAGTCTTGAAGTTGTGGCAAAAGTTGTTGCATCATAGAACGGCAATAATAAGAGCAAGCTCTGCTGCATAGAATTGCATCCAAATACGCGAGACGTAGTCAGCAACTAAGCGAAGCTTGATTGATAATACTATAGAGTCTTGGGTGGTCTAGCTTTTCCTGTCTGACTAGCTTACACGCTCGTTCCGATGTCTCATACGTCGACTTCTCGATAAGCTGCATTTATGCTACAATCCTACCAAAAAGAAAAAGAAGGAGAAATGGAAAAAGAAAAAGCATTGGGATCACGGCATGGAAGCAGTATTGGTTGCTATTTTCAAAACAGGAAAATCGAAAATCAATACCAATTCATGCACAGCATATAGATAGACAAGACAGACTTGATTATGTCATTCGAAATCTGTCAATGCACCCTATTTGCACGTATAACCGACTATGCTAAACGGTAGTAACAAAGCCTTCTTTGGCCTTCCACATCCGATTGTTTATCCCCATCTATTATTCTTCCTCATCAGGAACCAGGACACCAATAAACGTAACCGTCGATCTGCTCTCGACCCAGCACACCTGCGCATCGTTGCGAATCTCGCCCTGAACCCGTCTCGGTTTCTCCTGCGATCCAGCCACGCCAAGGCCGGTCTGATAATCGTAGCCGTAGCCCCATGCCCACAGATGGTCGTTGCCGTCGATGGCAAAGCAGTTGTCGCTACCAGCACTGACGCCAGTGACCTGCGGAATATCTAAGTAAGCACGGCTTGTTAGTACGGAGGAAGATACAGATTCCCAGTTTCTTTGGGTAGGGGCAGTACTCTTACCAGGGATCTTAATTTTGTTAAGTGCCACACAGCGAGTCCCCTCGACATCAGACAGAAATCGGGCGTCCGAAGTCGCGTGCAGTTCATCGTGAGAAAGACCGGATTGGTCAGCGTCACACCGACCCCACGTGAAAAGATCGCCAGTATTGGTGCAAGCGATGCTATGATGCATTCCACCATCCATATCGACGACATTGCCATCATCGAAGTCGTCAATGACCTCCGGTTGAATAACAGAGAACCCGTCTTCGCTCTCGTAAACATCGACGGCGCCAGTCTGACAAAAGTTGTTGAGACCCCATGACAGCATTCTTCCACGGTTAGTCAGCAGGAAGTTGTGGTGAGCGCCGAGACGCACTCTGGTGGGCTTCGGCGGTTTACTCATGACAGGACGGGTATCCAGTGCACGAAGCGGCATCCGATTAACGAGGCGACGGCCTAGTTGTCCTTGGGAGCCAAAGCCAAGAGCGTGGACTTCGCCGTTCTTAGTCGTCATGATGATGTGGTTCGATCCACCGGATACACTGGTGCACTCATCCGGGCCGTCGATGCGGCATGGCGTCCGTTGTGTGATTTCATAAGAAGGGATGGTCGCAATATCCGCAATGTTCTTCTTCGTGATCAACGATCTAGTAAGACCGAGTGCGCCTTCGTCGTTCTATACAAAAGCAAATCTCATTATTAAGTCGTCACTCACTCAAGGAATCTTGGTATAACTTACAAGTAGAACGCCCCAGCCATACACGTTTCCGAAGTTGCTGACGGCAAAGCATGCGTGATCAGTCGCTGCAACCATGGCAACTTGCTCGCCCTCAATGAATATGTCATCGAGGCTGACCTCCTCCGGTGTCGTCTCGGATTCCAGCATCGGTTCAGACTCGACATACTTGATACCCGTGATTCCGGTCGACATCAAGGCGCTGTCCGCCGAAACATCCGACTGTGCGCCGATGCTCTTGTCGGTATAGCTTTTGTCTTCCTCTTCCATATGCTTCTGTAGGGCCTCGTTCTGAAGCCGGATGAAGTCAACCTCCTCGTTCTCTGGGCGTGTAAGACGGCCCAGAGCTCCGTAGTAGTTGGAACCCCAGGTCAAGACTCTACCGTCATGTGTCAAGGCGATACCGTGGTTAAGGCCTACGGTAAGTTGTACAATGCCTTCATCGCCCAGCAACGGATGTAGGATCGGTGTCTTGATCGCAGCCCGACCATTTTCCATCAAGTGTCGTGGCGGAACACCGAGACCGAGTTCACCGCGAGTATCCGTGCCGCACACGTAAATCCGAAAGCGATCCGTAGGCCGGCCAGTCACGATAGTTCTGTTCATCCGACGTTCATCGCTTCTCTGAGCTCTGGTAGTCGAGCTATAGGAATCCATGCTACGAATTGACGTGTTGGAGAACTTGGGATCTATTCTACCAAGACGACGACGAACTGGAGTGACCAGCTCTGCGGCACTTATATGAGTACTACCGCGGTGAGAGCTAACACGGGCACGACGAATACTAGGTGTTGTGGAAGGATCGCTTTCTTCTGTTGTAGACGTACCATTTTTATGGGCTGATGGTGCCCCGATGAGTGGGATAGAGCGGGGGATAGGCCGGCGCGTGCGGGTACTCGGAGATGAACTAAGACCGGGAGTGTTGTATCCGTTGGCTTCCTGTAGGGCGCGACGGGCTTGTTTCAAACGGCGACGCTCAGCTTGAGTTCCACCGTTGGGAACTGGGTAAGGGCCAGCATATTGGTCAGGGATAAGACGTTCCTTGTCTTTAGAGTTCATGGCTAGTAGGCAAGATGGAAGGAGATGGAATATTGAAGGTCAAACGGTGGGTTTCTATAGAGATTGTTCGAAGTATATCACAAGGTCCTTGGTGTGTAAACAAAGTGTAACGATGACGGGTTCTTGAGGCTGTAGAAGAGACTCGTAATGTTAGAGATCAAGACAGTAGGTGACACGAGATAACGTGTGATACTAGAACAGAGAGGCCAGGGCAAATAATGGATTAGACCAAACATGTAAGAAATGTATCGAGTATCGACTTTGAAGGCGAGTATAATGAGCAAACAAATTAGTCTCTATTCTAGAAAATTTATGAACGATAGAAAGAAAGTTAATGCAAGAGAAAGAAGAATACGGAAGATATTTAATAATCTGATGTTTCTTTGTGCGAGTCTGCATGATTCCACCGCCATTCTTAGTGTCCGTGGTACGAGGCTTGCTCGAGGCTCCATAGCCTCCATATGCCGAAGGTCTTCCACTGGTACCAAACTCCTTTGTAGTTCCGTAACGGC
>RHLR01000648.1:0-15883 GCA_009806335.1 Davidsoniella australis | reverse complement strand
ATGATAACTGCTGTTGATGTGCGCCGCATCATAGAATTGGTGCCAAGCATTGCAGTTGACGACTTTGTTCGCATGTGTATGACACGGATTCGCAAGGTTATTGACCCTGCCAATGTGAGCCAGGAGAGAATCTTCCTGGCGTGGTTATCTTGATATCACTAAGCTCTTGATTGACAAAGGAGCTGATATCACGCATGAGCAGGCATCTTTGCGTTGAGTGTAGTAACAAATACCTTTACTGCCCCTAAGATTCCTAGGGTGTATGTTTATCACAATCGCCAGGCTCCCACCAGCTGGCTAGCACTATTGGAGAATTTCGCATTTGGGAGCTTGGGTCTACTCGTTGAAGGTGTATATCGGCATGTCCTTCTATAGTTAGTTTTCTTTCTATGACTCTTGTATTTTTAGTATTTTGGGGTTTGGCTTTATATAGTTTTCGTTTGATGTTTCATACCAAGTTCGTTAATCATGTTTACATTCCATTTCTAGCATGTTTTGTTTTTATTTATGTCTTTATTTCTTTATTCACTGGTATCTTTAGGATGCCAACCTTTGTTTTCTTAGAGTGACTAATATACTGTTGTCATAATACACGCAGGTGTTATAAAGCCTTTTGATTAAGAAGCTTAAAGATCTTTGCTTACATGGCAGTTTGCTTGAGTACTATAGATACTCTTGTATTTATGTATTTATTCAACATATTGAAGAACGTCATGATATATCGGTCTAACTGTGTAATGTATAAAAGAAAAGCTGATAGGATCAGCAAATATTTCAAAACGGTATGTATTTATGTTTTATGTAGTCATCAATTCTCACTGGTATTTTCTGTCCCAGGATATCAGACAAACTTATTAACTATCGATCTAACTATCTTGCAAAACATCACATATTGTGGCCCAGTAATTAAATGCTACAATTTCATATGATACTTTAAGATATAGACTACACATGATGTGCCTTTGAACTTCACTTTGTATACAGCAATATTATATTAATTATGATAGATTATTACTTTTGTAGACTTGAAAGTCGGGGTTACTTCGAGTCATCTGAGGAAAGACCAAAATATTTGGCCAGTATTCGGAATATATCAGAAAGAGACGGTATGTCAAGTAAGATGTTGATGCCGAGTTTGAAGTGAATAAATATACTAAGCATCAAATATAGATGACATCGTGCTTTTGTGTCCAAAGACGACTTGTCATCATGGCGTTAATTAAACATGAGAACCTTGTATTTCTAGTCTTATTCGTTTGATAGTCTCTCTATTACTTCATCATTCCAAGACTTGTCATGCAATTCACGGATATTCCCAAAAATAAACTTAAAATAAACTTGCTCGTATTGGGAAAAATATATCCCTATTTATTCATTAGGCTAGAATAAAACTCCCTTATACCGCATCATTAAGCGGTGGCAGAGATACAATAAAGATTATGGCCTATAATATACTAAGATATAAGGTGCCTTTGTTTCCAAACTGGTATTCGATATATGTGATATAGTCTACAGGGGTTAGCTCCTTGTTGTTAGTATATAGTATATCTCGTATATGTTACAAAGCAGCTCTTTGTTTTTGGACCGCAATCGTCATTCGAATTATGATCACATCATCAGAGGTTGAGAAGATATTGGTAACGCGGTGTTTGGCAGCATTGAATTCAAAGGCCAGATCTGCCGGTCGAGGTAGTTGTCCCTCGAAGCTAAGATGGCCCCGCAGATGTCATCACATGAAGGATATAGTCGGACAGATATGGTGGTTTAGAGTTCGTGGGTATATTTCGGCTTTTGGGATATGCTTACATTATTAACGACATGATGCTGGCTGGGTATGGGCACCCTTTGGCAGCCATCAGCATAGTGTAGATATAGAACCGGTGATGACCTGTAGTCTTAGTCTCCCTTTTAAGAGTCGGCTTTTTTACTGTCCTCGGCATCGACTATCCTTTTCTTCCTCCCTTCAAGCCTCAGGCTTAAACCTTCCTCTCTTTTCCTTGAGCGCCTCAACACGTCTCCGATCGTTTTCAAACCGCTTGATAAGGGCCTGTTGTTCGGCCTTACGGCGTTCACGCACTTGGAAGCGGTAGAAACCCACCATATCCTCCTTCTTCTTCGCCGCCTTCTCCAGCATGCGATCACGTGCTGCTTCAGCCTCTGATCTGGTTGCTGGCGCCGCTCTGCTGCCCCGAGTGACTGTGACGAAGCCATCCTCATCGGGCTCGTTGCGCATGCGCTTAGCCATCTCGACGGCCTCCTTCTCTTTCCGATTAAAGACGTTAAAGAAGGCGTGTACAGAGGCCTGAATCTCTTCCTTGTCTGGTCGTGCTAGTTGTAGATGCTCCATGACCCAGATCGGACCTAATGGCTCTATCGCTTGAGGCACACCGTCACCCCATTCCACCAAGTTTTTGCCGTTCTGTGTCTTGGCCATCTTCTTGAGTGCTAAGCGTACATTGTACTCGTCGGCAAGTAACACAACAGCTGCCGAGCTGCTTTGGTGTAGTTTCCGAGACCACAACTCGGGTAACTTGGACTGTTCTTCCTCGGCAGCTTCGTCCTCTTCATCGACGGCGCCACGCTTGCGCTTCTTGTGGAAGCTAGCGATTTTCTTTGCTTGTGCGGGATCAAGCTCGAGCTCCGGTTCGTTTTCGTCGCGGAAGGAGATGGATTCGAAGCATCCTGGGCCGACAAGCTTAGAGAATAGTGCTCTAAAGTGAGCATCTGTGCTGTCAACGGGAATGTTCTTGATAAATATACTGCGCGAGTCGTTTTCTGTTGGAAACTTGGGCGCATTTCGTCGTACGCGCATTTCGTGAGTGGCGGAGACGGGGAAGGAGGGCATTGGTGGCATGGAAATCAGAAAACGAGTGAAGTTTTCTTCGGCCCCTTTGGGTTCATATGAAGAAGGTGCCATTGTGTCTAGTCTTCTAGAAGGAGTTGGAGGCTTTTTAGAATAGGTGGTTTGCTTCGGGTCGCATTTATCACGAACTATCGGCGGTGATGTACTCGATAACAGCCAAGAAAAAAAACTTGGGCAGAATTACGCGGGCGGTGAATAAAAGATTATTGTTACTAAGCCGTAGGATCTGGACTTTGACGACCCCACTTCTAGTCTTTGAGATACCCTAACCCGATCAATAGATACTTGGGCATAAATAAGTTAGTACTGATATATACACAAATACAACTAGAGAGCTAAGCTAATACTAGTTAGAATGCATGCGGCAATAGCGTGTGATCAGCGATTGTAACACGAAGCTTATCAGTCCGCATCAGAGAGAAGAGAAGAGGTATTTGCAACAAAGTGGACTTAGTGAACCTAGACTAGATTTTGGCATACGAATCGGAATCCGCCGGTCTTCGGGCTGTAGGTTTGAGTTCGGAGTTTATCTTGTTATTGAGATAGACATATAAGACGTTGTTGATATGCCTCCATTTCGGCCAACATAGCACTTTGTATCTCATACAAATTCAAAGTCCACTATACAACAATATAATGGCCTCACAACAAAATGCGAGACCTCTTTGGGTCGCCGGCACTGAGAAGCCGGGACGAGGTGAAATGTGAGTTGAGTTATACTTGAAAACATCAAAAACCAGAACAGCCACTAATACTTAGCATCGCCTATAGCATTCCAGTTGAAGATCCTGCCACTGGCAACATCATTGACTAGTAAGTGTCACAACTACCTGTATCTACACTACGTTATACCAAGTGTCACGAGTTCTGACACAAACATCAGTGTGCAATCTGCAAATGCCCAGGATGTAGAAGAGGCCATAGAAGCAGCTCAAGCAACCTTCAAATCTGGTGCCTGGTCTAGAGCCAGCCGACACGATAGGGCCTCAGTTCTCGATCGCGCCGCTGCGCATTTAACAGCCAACCTTGAGATGTTGATCGACATGGAGGTAGCACAGACCGGACGTGCAATCCGCGAGATGAAAGCCCAGGTTCCGAGTCTCGTAAAGTGGTTCCAGTACTATGCCGCCCTCCTGCGTACAGAGGAACGTTCAGTCTTGCCGACGACAGGCGCTCTACACAACTGGGTTGACCGAGTGCCGCTGGGTGTTGTTGTGCTCATCACGCCGTTCAACCACCCTCTTCTCATCGCCGTCAAAAAGCTTGCTCCGGCTTTGGCTGCAGGCAACAGTGTAATTCTGAAACCTAGTGAGCTCACACCTACAACATCACTGGTGCTCGGACGACTGTTGAAGGAGGCCGGGCTTCCTGATGGTGCCTTCAGTGTCTTGCCTGGATACGGCGCGACGACAGGAAAGGCTCTTTGCGAGCATCCTCTTGTCCGTAAAGTCGATGTCACGGGCGGTACAGCGGCTGGCAGAGCGATTGGCGCCTTGACTGGCCAAGGGCTAGCCAAGTTCACGGCAGAACTAGGTGGAAAGGCACCTGTTGTTTTGTTAGAAAAGGCCAACATTGACGCTGCCGTAAACGGGGTTGTGTTTGGATCTTTTATTGCTAGTGGCCAGACCTGTGTTGCGGCGACACGTATCATCGTTGAAAACTCCATAGTCGATGAGTTCACCAAGAAACTTCACGCCAAGGTATCGTCGATCGAGAAGCGCATGGGATCCCCGAAGAACATCATGTCGATGATGGGCCCCGTGATCAGCCAGCGACAGTTGGACAAGATCATTGAACTCGTCGATGAGTCTGTGTCTAGCGGTAATGCCCAGGCCCTCTGTGGAGGCTCTCGACTAACCAATACGAGCTCTCTGGACGGCACTGACTTTGGTAAAGGCTACTTTTATGCGCCGACTATCCTTACGTCTACCTCTGGCCAGAGTATTCTAAACACGCGCCTTTGGAAAGAAGAGGCCTTTGGACCTGCCATCGTCGTAGTTGGCTGCTCAGGCGAGGCCGAGGCTATATCTCTAGCTAACGACAGTGACTTCGGACTTGGTGCTGCGGTATGGACGGAAGATCTATCCCAAGCGTTCCGCGTGACCCAGCAGATCGAGGCTGGTATCGTGTGGGTGAACAGTCATCATCGAAATGATCCAAGCAGTGCTTGGGGCGGCGTTAAGCCGGACTCGGGTGTTGGTAGTGAGAACGGCAAGGATGCCTATTATGCCTATACTAAGATGAAGAGCACGATTATCAACTATGCAACATCGCAGGCAATTTTAGAGACAGAGGATTGGTTCAGAGAGGATGCTGCGCAGGTTCGATATGGATAAAGGGATGTGGGTTACATATGTATAACCATGGATAACCTTAATGTGACTTATTCCTACCCCCTCTATTCTCTTCGTCACGGTCCGGATGTGCGTAATGAGGACCTGGCGCAGTGGGCACGTGTCCTAATTGGAAGTGACAACAATCCTATGGCTGTATTGAGGAGTGATTTCCGTGTTCGGGCTTCTATATAGCTTTGCCTACGTATATCGTCGGCCAGAAGGCTGCCAGCTATATTCTTGGCTTGCTAAATAGATACCTGCCATGAAGGACAATGTAGGCGCTAATGATTCCGGCCTTGGACCCTAATACTGCGGGTTAGAGTTTACTTTATTAAGATAATCAAAGGCTGTCGGGTTCAAGTAGGCTGGCCCAGGGATTTCGCTATTTTATAATGTTCTAATTACTATCACATTTTAATCTGTCTATATCATACGGTTAGTCAGATATTCAACAACTATTCATGTTACCAAGCATAGTTTTAGTGAAGTTTGTGTTTCAATGATAACTGAATTTAATATTCAACATATTTTAGATGCTGTACTATAGCCCTCGGTGCTGACTACGATGATAGTAGAAAGATGATTGCTTAGTTGTTGCTGCTAGCCTGAGCTTCGATCCGATTCTCTATATCGTAATCAACGCCGCGCTGTCTAGCCTTGCCCTCATCATGTACCTCGTTGTAGCGTTCCTGCTCCACTCTATTGCCGGTCAGGCCCGAAGCTGCCGCACCAACGGTGCCCTTGATACGTTCACCAGCTCCGGTAGTGAGATCTGCGCCTTCGCCACGGGTCTGTTGAGCCTGGCCATTGTAGTTCTGTTCACGGCCATTCTCACGGGTGTTCTGTATAGAAAACCCATGTCAGCGGCCTTGTCTTTATGGCGTGTGTTTCAGTAGGAATGAATGCTTACCTCGCTTCCGATGACGCCTCCGACGGTCTCCTTGGCTGAGCCGACGGTCTGATTCCACTTGCCGTCACGGCGGTCGGCGTTGTCGCGCACAGCGGCGTTCTCGGTGGCCGTGAAGCCGGGACCTTTGACGGCGGCGTGTGAACGATCGTGCTGGGCAGCTGCGGCCGCACGCTTAGCGTCGCCCTTGGCTTGCTGGCTAGCGCTGCCGGTTACGGTGCCGATGCCGTGCTGGACGGCGCCAGTTGCAGAGTCGATGTAGGACTTGAGGGTAGAGTTGTTGGAGGTGGAAGTGGAAGTACCGTTGGGAGCAGACATGATGGCGGTTTTGGTGTGTTTGATGAGAGTGAATAGATTGTATAGAAGTTGAGCGCGTTTTGTAGTTGCTGTGGAAGTAAAAGTGATGAGATGTGGGTGATTATCTTAAATCTTTTCTTCCTTTAATCTAGCGGGCAGGCCATGATCTTTATACTCGAAGTTCCATACCCCATCTCACTTGTACTTCTCTCGTAGATGGCCCCCAACCTACTCACAAAGACTTGAAATTCTAACATTGCCTTCGTTACGATGGAAATAATGATGATGATGGTGATGATGTATGTTGTCGAGATAGCCCCCTGTGCGTCCGCATCGTTTCACATATTACTATACACATGTAGTGAGAAATACCCTCAGATCCCGTGCCTTGATGTCATCGTTATTCGCCATTGACTCGCCATGCCGTGCCGTGCTGAAGTTTTCCTTAATTAAAGACCAAATATATACGTACTACAAGTGGCCTGTGTATCAACCCGGTAATTGTTGTCGTAAACAACTGGTTATACTGCCTGATTAGGCATAGCCCTCGCCACCTGTGCTCACTAGTGTGTAAACATTCGATGGCCTGTATCTTCTTGTTTAGGCCCCCCAAGGCTTGCATCAGCAAGTTAGCCTCATTTGGCACAAAGCTCGCCATGTCATATCAAATGACTGAATGAAAGCGCTTACCTTGTAAAATTGACCAAGTCCATACTTTCAGAGCTCTAATTTATCATCAGCCTAGCCCGCAGATGTTCTCAGTTAGAACTAGCCCACTATTAGTCGTACTCAGTAGACCCCTGATCCTGCGGAATTCGACTTTCAATGATATCACATGTGGTCATCGATCATGATGCTACAAGATGACAAGATGGCTGCGCCCCCTCGCGGGAGAACGCCACCAGTAAGAGCCTAAGGTGAAACTTTGTCACGGATAGGGAAAGGGAAAGGAAATACAAGGCAAAAGGAACGTGAAGCCCAAGGAAAAAGGATTAAATACTGAAAGATGCACCGCAAGTGTACCTTAATTCACAACATTTAGCTATAATCTTTACGTTAATGCCAAAATAGGCTTTAAACCTCTTCTGTTCGCCTATGATTACTAAGCAAAAAGAAAAGCAAAATCGAAGGGTAGCACATGAAGAGAAATACAAGACGGAAGTCTAGAACCTGTATATAAGATGTGCAGAGTTGCAGAAACAGTAATCCAGTTGAAATTGTTTATTTGATTCAATGTCTGTTGATAGAAGTTTATTAGTGCTACTTGGATAATGTAGTTAGCTTTTTGTTAATTTGTTCCAAGTTGATGTCCAGTATCTTAATATCAAGACGATATATATATATATACATAGGCCAGACTCCGGGTACTAAGACTTTTGACTCCAGCTATTGTGAGATTAAACAAGTTTACATCGCTTTCCATATTTGACACCACCCTAGAAAAAGAAAAAAAAACCAAGCCTTAGCACACCTTTGCATGGCATGTTCACATGAGATGCGAGGAAAAGAGACTCTAAAGAAAGACGACATTGGCCCTTTCTATTAGCTTGAGAACGATGCTGCTTTAAAAGATCCTCTTCCAAAAGTCGGTGAGCCAGATGTTTTTGAAAACGATAGAGGTAGACCTAAGAAGAAAGGTATCTCCAGTCAGTGTAGCGTTTTCATGCCTCGCCTACAGAATTCAGCCAGAGGACCCAATCACACCAACCCATAGATTCACTAGGACTTGAGTGCGTATGGGCATGAGTGATTCTTCTGTCTAACTGCTTGCTACTTTACCTATCTGTACTTTATACTTCATGTTTTTTAACTTAGTCAAAATGCCCTTGACTACTTTTTGCTTTTCATAATAAATTCTCCAGTTGATCCAACTATTGAATATGATGCAGTCTTGCATGATATTTCTATGTGTTGTCTAGTTGTATGTCTACTACGACAAACCGTAGAGTAGTAGAAACTATAAGTAAGGTAAAAGGACTTATTCTCGCCAATATAAATATTTACCTAGTAGTTAATACAGCTACAAGTAAGAAGACCTAGGAGAAAGTTTCCCCCAGGCGTAACAATGCACCGCCCGAATCAGGTTATAAGAAATACAAAGAAAAATAAATAGTAAAAAAAAAGATTAAAGCATGCCCTTCAACGCCTTCCTCTCCGTGCCGAGTGTAGGGCCCCGATATCAAATTGTTTATACACGGCCGTCTATGGCCAACTCAGGCTCTATTCCAAGCCCGACACTTCATGTCGTCATCATACAGTACGTTCTCTTGTGGAAAAAACAGTGAAAAGTTACGGACTCCTTTAATGCTGGCTCCACTGAATAGTGTTCAGATCGATGCCTGCCTGAACCATTTCCCAGAGAGGGCTCAGCTCACGCAAGAATGACACACGCTCACGCATCGCTTTTAGCACATAGTCAATCTCATCATCAGTAGTGAAGCGGCCGATACCGAACCGAATACTGCTGTGGGCGCTCTCGTCACTGTTTCCAAGTGCACGCAGAACATAAGACGGCTCGAGTGAGGCCGATGTGCAGGCACTGCCCGATGACAAAGCAATGTCCTTCAACGCCATGAGCAGAGACTCACCCTCGACATAAGCAAAAGAAACATTCACGCAGCCGGGATAGAAGTGGTTTGGGTCACCATTCTGGCTAGTGTGCTCCATAGCGAGCAGGCCATTAAGAAGGCGGTCTGAGAGGTACTTGACCCGCTTGGTATCATACTGTAAAGCAATGTTAGCTATTGATTCATCAATTGATGGAGAGATGTCAATTGAAATAGAAATGGGGGGGGACCAGTATCAGAAGTTGCTTTTTAACAACAAACCACGCCAAAAGGGTTATTCAGAAAGCCATGCATGTAAAGTTGGAGCAAGTCATCATTCTGGTTATAAGGAAGGAGAAATGTTTCAAGGTTGTAAACTTAATGAAAACTTGAAGAAAACTTACAGCCATCTCTTCACGCGCGATGCGGCACGCTTCGCCAAAGCCGACAACCAAAGGAGGTGCCAGCGTACCGCTTCGCAGACCACGCTCTTGACCACCACCAGTGATGATGGGGTCAAGACGTACACGAGGTCGCCGGCGCACGTAGCAAGCACCGATGCCCATAGGACCATATATCTTATGCGACGAGATCGACATCAAATCAATGTTCATGGCGTTAACATCCAAAGGAATCTTGCCAACGGCCTGAGCGCCATCGGAATGGAAGAAAATCTTTCTCTCGCGGCACATCTTTCCGATCTCGGCTAATGGCTGGATCACACCGATCTCGTTGTTGACGGCCATGATGCTAACAAGACAAGTTTCAGGTCGAATAGCAGCACGAAGCTCATCAAGATCAACCAATCCACCCTGCTTGACAGGAAGATAGGTTATTTCGAAGCCCTCATCCTGCAGATGTCTACAGCTGTCTAGAACACACTTGTGCTCTGTCTGGGTCGTGATAATGTGGGTCTTCTGCTTGCCAGAACGCTTGAAGAAGCGGGCAACACCCTTGATGCTCATATTGTTGGACTCAGTGGCACCGCTAGTGAAGATGATCTCCTTGGGATCGGCGCCGATAAGAGAAGCGACCTCGACTCTAGCCTTTTCAACGGCCTGCTCACTTTCCCAGCCGTAGGCGTGTGTGCGAGAATGGGGATTGCCATAAACATTGATGTAGTATGGAAGCATAGCATCGAGAACTCTGGGATCGACGGGAGTGGTGGCCTGCATATCTAGGTAGATAGGGCGGCCTTCGTGCGGGATAGTAGCCTCTTTCAGCACTTCTATAAGAAAGGAATCATGGCATTTGTCAGCAAATCGATGTTCAAGGAGGGAGAGCAGAAAGATTGATATTGGCATGTTACTCACCCGCCATGGCAGTCTCGTGAGCTCCCTCCTGAACACTGACACTGGGAGTAGATGTGCTAATCTCCTTGGCATCAAGCTTGATGGCGACTTCAGCCTGTACTGAGGCGCTATCTTGTCTTGAGCTCGAGATGAGTCTTCTCTGAACGGCGCCCACTGAAGGAGCCAAAGCAGCTCTAGTCGACACAGCTGTGCGTAAGGCACCTGGCTGGGTGACGGCACCACGGCCACATGCCCGAAGAGTCTGCCTTAATAAGGCTGATGATGCAAAGTTGGGCATTATCAAGAAAAAAGGAAAAAAAGGAGGAAAAATCAAAGAAGTAGATGAGAGAAAGTCAGAGATTGAATGAAGGAGAAATTTAAGTGCAGAAAAATATTCATGAATGTGGAAAAGCTTGGACCTTTTTCCCTGTCATCTTGCCAAATTATCCCCGGCTCCGCTATTGTGGTGTGGCGGCATATATATCCGTAGGCCGAACGTGATGTGTGGCTTGCCTAATCTGATTGGCTAGGAGCGCCTCTTTACCGCGGGGCAGACAGTAGGTTCAATATTATGTAAATCAACGGCAACGGCGATAACTCCGTTTAGAAAAAAAAAACACTGTCCGAATATCATATGCATTGCCAATCTACATTTGCAACTCCATCAGCTGACATGTCGCAAAATGGGCATTGCAGTCGAGAGAGCCATGTTTAAGCACTAGGCTTAACAGCCAGTCCGGTCGCAGCCATGGACTTGCTGGCTTCCGGTGTTCCTCGTTAAGTCCATCCGAATGCGGCGACTTGCACTGTGATTGATTGTACATATCTTTTTGTCTGGTTTCGTCATAGGCAGTGGGCTGACTAAGAAAGCTACAGCTAGAAAGGTTTGCTCCGCCACAGTGAGCACCATTGAGGCTGCCCCGCCGCCACAGACAATCGTCGTCATACCCCATTCCAATGCCAACTTTGTTCGTCTACCGCCCACCTAATGCAACTCTAGCTCGCTCTGATCGCACTAGTACTAGAGCAGCCATACTAGAGCAGCCGCTGGTTCACTTACTAGCAATAAGCATATCTGCAGCTACCACCAAGAACAGAAGAACAGAAGAACAGGACCAGACTTCCCTGTTGCAGCTGATGCCGTTCTTCCATGCTGTCTGACTCTCTGATAGACCAAATCCTTGGCATTCTTTGACCACAGGCATCCATATATCTATCGCCTTTGCTTTCATCCCACTGCCACTGTTTGAACCTCAAGTATTTCGGGCCTTAAACCCCAGCTGGCGGCCTCTTCTATCCTCTATAACCATCTCTAGCAGCAAAAAAGGCAAAAAAAAACTCGAGCCACAGCGCGACCTTGCACCAGCTCCTCATCTATTATCAATCCTTTCTAGCGCCCAACACCAATTGCATATCTGATCATATGCTGTTTTCTTTCCTACAACCCTCATTCGACCGATAGCATCTCCATCCACACCAAACACAACAGCCAGCATCATGAGTTTCAAAGGCTTACAAAAGTCTATACAACGGGTGAGTTTTCTCTTCTTTTAAGTCCCCCTCTAGAAACCAGTCTTGCGCGCCAGTGACCCCCTCGTTCCCTCGTTCCCTCATTCCCTCGGTTCCGGGGCTTCCAGATATAATCAAAAAAAAAAAAAAAAGCACACATTGAAGGCGTTCAATCAGCTATACAGATATCGCACCACTATACGACATGTGTCGTTTACCTCTACCCATTGCGCACTTCTCTACATGTAGACTAGAGGCTCCATGTGAAACCATCCTGCAGCATTCGACAACCACGCTGCGAGGTGGTAGCTGGAAAATAAGTGAATCATGCAGCAGGGCAAAGAAGCTAATCGCCTTCGCCTCGCATCCGAGGATATCATTCATATAGGCACCGCAACAGTTCCGAGTCAAGTTCAACATTGGTGAGCATACGAAAGATGCTGTCTATGGCGATGCCGAACGTCGTTTTGCCGAGCTCGAAACCGAGACCAAACGCCTTCACGATGAAAGCAAAAAGTACTTCGAGGCCATCAACGGCATGCTGAACCATCAGCTTGAGTTCAGTAAAGCCATGACCGAAATCTACAAGCCCATTTCCGGACGCATGAGCGACCCTGATTCTATGAAGATCGAGGGAAACCCTGATGGCATCCGTGCCTGCGAAGAGTACGATGCTGTGGTCAAGGACCTCCAGGAAACCTTGAAGCCAGAACTCGAAATGATCGATTCGCGGATTATTCGTCCTGCCAACGATCTTCTCGATGTTATCAAAGTTATTCGCAAAACCGTCGTCAAGCGTGACCACAAGCAACTCGATCATGATAGACACCGCGCCACGCTCAAGAAGCTACAAGACAAGAAAGAGCGCACTGCAAAGGACGAAAAGAACATGTGGAAGGCCGAGAACGATGTTGAGCAATCGACCCAAGAATTTAACTACTACAACGATCTACTCAAGGACGAACTACCCAAGCTCTTCCAACTGGAAACCGAGTTTATCCAGCCACTATTCCAGTCCTTCTACTACATGCAACTCAATGTCTTCTACACTCTTCACGAGAAGATGCAGCAGGTCGATATCGGCTACTTTGACCTCACACTAGACATCGAAGAAGCCTTCATTGCCAAGCGCGGAGACGTCCAAGAAAGAGCAGAGGCTCTTACGATTGTACGTTTCAAAACGACCGGCCGTCCTAGACCACCCAAGTTTGCCAAGCCTGCTCTAGAGGGTAGAACACCTGGACTGCTCACTGCTGGTCCGTCAGCGACTGCGAATAGGCCATCACCGCCTCCCACTGTGAATACACATGCATTGCCCGCGCCCGAAAGCAGTTCCTCGGTGCCTGCCTTTGCCTCGTCATCAGCAGCGTCTCGATTCCAGTCCAAAAGGACAGAAGCTGAAACTGCACCCCCGCCATACTCTCCCATAAAGTCTCCGGCATATTCATCGGGCTCAGTAAGCCCCAGTTTACAAATGGCAGCAGCTGCAAAGGCCAAGCCACCTCCGCCAAAGCCTAAGCCTAGCAGACTCAGCGCGAATCCGACGCCAGCTGTCGAGATGGTGACTGCGCTATATGACTATGCGGCACAGGCTGAAGGCGACTTGAACTTCCAGACAGGCGATATCATTGAAATCATCACACGGACAAATAATAGCAACGAGTGGTGGACTGGACGACTAAACGGTCGTGAAGGACAATTTCCCGGTAAGTATTCTCATATCATCCCGACTAAATAGCGCTGAGTTAGAAACTCATAGCAATCACTAACAAATATATATGTTCTCTTTCATAGGCAATTATGTCCAACTGAAATAAAAGTCTGTTCAGACACCATTGCTGGCTAAGCCATATATCGGTCAATTTCAACCTTTTTTTTTCTCTTTTTTCCCCCCTCACACCCTCATCGATCTTTCACAGCTGTACATATCTATTTACTCTCATGGTTGGGTGCATCTGAAGACTATCGGAAGTCTTAGGAGTCTATTTTTTTTCCATTCTTTCTGTTCTGTTCTTTCTCCTACGTCCTTGTTATTCCTTTTTATTTTCTTGATCGAAAGTGATTTTCTGCATTTGCAAAGCAAAATATTCATATGTGTTTAGGAAGTGTTTATCATAGAGTTATCTCTTTTGTCTTATCTTCTATTAGATCATTTATGTAAAGATTATTCATCCACCAATGCATATTTTTACTCTTGACAAGCATATCGTTGTATAATCCTGTAGATTTTCTGATTTGAGTCTTTCAACTAAGTCTTTTCATAAGTTGGGTTGCCATTCAATATTAATGCGAGAATACGTGACGTCACCGACGCTAAATTGTATGTATTGCTGACTATTTGACTAACCCTACTATGGTGGTACATGTAGGGTTCTAGTATCGTTTACTCAGTAATCGACTTTCCTGGTTAAAGAGGATCATCAGTCCACTGATTAAATATAAATCTCCGTTACTTTGAGGCCCCTTTAAGATAGAATGATAGCCTCAAACATTCACATCAACGTGTAGTAGTCGGCCTCAAAAAAAAGACAATTTATGGTTCATATTTTGTCTAGGGTTAATTGTAAAAACTGGGATAGTTACAGAACTTTCTTTGTGTTTCCCTCCCACTCCCAAATTGGTTTTTTATTTAAAGACGACAAAAGATCTACATATATTCCGGTGATCAATTGGATTTGTTGCCCTGCTAGTTTGTAGAAATATTATCAATACAAGGTGAGCCTGATTTTTCCTTCTCAAAGATATACCCCAACTTGGCATATATCAAGTTGTTCCAAAGTTGACTAGAACACTATAGTTATTGACAATCACATGTGAGGCCCGCATATCTTATTCAATATGAGAGGAGGTGTCTAATAAGGGAAGAAGAATAGAGATTAGTCTAGACTAGTTGGTCGATCATATTTGACAACGCCTTGAATAGGTGTGTTGAATTCATGTTAGTATTTCCTCGAGTTTCTTTTGAAGCAGGATGATCTCCAAAACTTCCTAGTTCGCTAAGTAAGTGGGTAAAAAGATAATCACTTTTACTTTCCAGATAGAGTCCATTATTGTTGCTGATAACGAGGAATTTTTGTACGCACAACACAAGTTTTCCTTTTTTTTTTCTTTTTTTCTTACCTTCATCTATGGCTGATTTTCCTTCTTTGCCTTGTTTTATTCAAACTGCTTGATTCGGCTGTGAGATTAGCCTTGGAATGACTTGTTTTGTTTCTTCTTCTTCGTTATATACATTCTAGTAGCGAGCCATAAACGGGGAACTTCACCTCTCGACTAATTCAAGAAGATCGGGACTTACTGTTAATCCACCAATAGCTTGTCAGCATGTCCGTAAGGCTAACTGCGAGAATCGTCTTGGATGAAACGGCGGTAGTTGGGGGCAGACAGTAAATGTCATATGTTGGATTAAGAGAAATGTGACCTAACAAGTCGATGGACTGTGTGTGTTAGAAGCATATGTAGGCTTTGAGTTCGTTGATGGCCATCAAAAGGTCATAATTTTGTAGATCTACTCTTTTATCACATTGACAGGGAACTACGTTCGCTGATGACAGTTCAGGTGGTATACTCTAATATCATGTCACGTATTGAATGGTACAAATCATATAGGGCTAGAGCACACCGACGTTAGGTTGCTATGTACCTAGTTTGAGTATTAGATAATGAGTTTGACACGTAAAGTCATCGCTTCTGACCGCCGTTTGCAGGACAGACAGACAGAGAGAGAGAGAGAGAGAGAGAGAGAACAGAAATGTGATAATCGGCTGTATCCCACAGACAAGAAGTAGATAGCTCATGAATAGCTAACATTAGGCAATAGGTCCTGGATTCTGTCTTTTAACGGCATAGTGTTTGAGTCGATGTATGAGGTGTGTATTCTCGTCACCTCTCCGAATACGACGTGACGCAAAAGACAACCCTTGTGGAAACAGAAGAGGGAGAGACTGTAACGCATACTAATAAAGATATCATGGCCTCAACAACTGACTTGAAAGTTTTCTCCTTGTACGAGACCTTTTTTTGCTAATGGGCGTGACTGTGTTTTTGTTGAGTTATGTCACATGTTTCTTGTGGGGTCACAGAGACCGCGATATAATGAAGATAGGGACGACCATGATGAGCTAGCTGAAAAA
>RHLR01000647.1:0-15904 GCA_009806335.1 Davidsoniella australis | reverse complement strand
AGTATCAGCCTCCTCGGCAGCATGACGTCCCGTCTCTGAGACTGCCGAGGAGGCTGATACTCCCATCACTGACAACGAGTCCGACTCTGGCCGTAGCGGCTCTGGCAGCCTTGCTGGCCACGCCGAGTCTAGAGCCAACTCCCGATCCCCTGCCTCAGCTTGGGGTGCCATTGGCTCAGACCGCCCCAACTCCCGGTCCTCCAAGAACCGGAAGCCCCAAGAGCCGAGTGTTGAGGATCACAGCTTTGCTGGTGTCTTCAAGAACGCTGGTCGTGAAGACGGTCAAGATCAGCGTAAGGCCCCTATGCTTGTCCTCACCAGCGCAGAGAAGCGCAAGGCTGCTCCCATCCAGGCTTAGGCACGCCAGAAGGATGCTATTGTCGTCTCTGTGTTGTCTTGTGTTTCTACCACACTCTCTGTTCCATAATGACTTACGCTCACGTCTCTCCTTTTATCTTAATTCTTGTACTGCCTTACCCTGTACGCACCACAAGAGTAGACAGCGTCTCTCATATCTTACAGGCTTTATTTTTTTCGGCTTACTTTTATCTTTTCATCCATGCAAATCATACTCTATCGACACCTTTTTCGACATTCGTTTGTTCTTTTTTCTTTTCTTATTAGTGTTCACTATGTCTGAGATCTTGAAGATGTCGATAGTTGGACCGAATTACTTTGGGATCTGGGACTATTTTTGTGTTATTTTTTCTCTTCGCGTATGTCGCTTGGCATCTATCTATATGCTATTGCTTCTGATCATGCCTGTTTTTTTTTCTCATCACTCATTCATATCATCGGCCACAACAGGTGGCGTTCTTGTAAAGTTCTTTTGGGGGACGTGGTTGCTTTCTAGTTCTTTCTTTTTATACTCTACTACGGGGAATAGTGGATGGAATACATCGATGATCAATACATTTACGAACTAAATCGTCGCAATAATTCTCTTTTCTTTCTTCTGAATGTACATACTGGTGAATGTTGTGAAATGTGAGATTGCCAACTTGGGAATGTACAGGCCGTTGTTGTTTGTATTCGCCGCGTTAATCTATAGCACCGGCCATAAGTATGTATATATTGGTTAAAACTCGTTTGCGATCCACTTTCGACATCTGCAGCCTTCTTACTAAGATAAAGTCACGCTATGAAGTTCTCTGCAATGTCGTTTATAATTTATCACGGAGTTCAATATGCTGCGTCAGTCGCGACTATGGAATCGTCAAATAAAGGCGAGAGGGGCAGTTGCTGTTGGTGGTGCTCTAGGTTTGCGGCTATGTGGCCCTCGAATTGCTCTACGATGGGCATCGACTGGTAAGTTTCGATATAAGGCTATGTATCTAGTGGTCATGGCCACTAGAGCTTATAAGGCGTAAACAAATATATGAGATTTCTGTCAATAGTACGAATTGCTAACCGTGTATCGAACCGTATGATAGAGCCTAGTGTTTCTCTGCCTCCGGCACTGCTTCAGCGGGCCCAAAACCTGACAGCCGAATACAAACAACTCAAAACCAATCTCGACCAAGACTTTTCAACCAGTACAGCTAAGCGCGTCGGCGAATTAGCATCGATTGCCGCAGCACTCGAGTCCTGGGACGAAGCCAACTCCTCGCTAGCCGAGCTCCAGGGTCTTTTAAAGTCGCCAGATGCCGAGCTACGCCAAATGGCCGAAGACGAACTCGACGCCACCAACGACCAGCTCTCTCAACAGACACAAAAGCTCACGGCGGCGTTAACGCCAAAACATCCCTTCGCTGACATGCCGTGTCTGATTGAGTTTCGCCCGGGTCCCGGTGGGATGGAAGGCCGCTTCTTCGCAGACTCACTGTTCAACATGTATAAGAACTACCTGATCAATAAAGGCATCAATGTGCGTGTGGTCAAGTACGAAACCTCGGATAGCGCCGGCGACTCGACGGGTGCAGATGGCGAGCTTCCTTTACAGGAAGCCATTCTGGAAGTGGCACAAGAAGGAGCATACGATTTACTACGCGGCGAAGCCGGCATGCATCGAGTACAGCGGATTCCGGCGACGGAGAGCAAAGGACGAACCCATACGAGTGCAGTAGCCGTCTGGGTCCTCCCCTCTTTCCCCGAGAGTGATGCGCTCGGCAACAACGAAGAAGGCTGGGAGAATCCCGAAAGCGACTTCTACATCGACGTGGAAGAGGTACGACTCGAAGTGATGCGGGCGCGCGGAGCCGGTGGACAACACGTGAACAAGACGGAATCTGCAGTGCGTTTAACACATATACCCACGGGAACCGTGGTGGCTATCCAGGATAGTCGCTCGCAACAGAGAAATAAGGAGTCGGCATGGCGTTTACTACGCAGTCGTGTGGCACAACAGCGCCGCGAGATACGTGAACAGCAGGCGTATGCGCTCAGAAACTCGGTGTTGGCAAAGGATAAGATGACAAGGTCGGATAAGATTCGCACGTATAATTATGGTCAGGATAGATGTACGGATCATCGAAGTGGTTTGGATGTACATAACTTGCCAAACGTGTTGGAAGGTGGTGAGATGCTAGATAAAATCGTGGCTAGTGTTAGGGGGTGGCTGATTGCGAGAGATATCAGAGCCATGATGGCAGATGAGGAAGCTAAGGCGGCGGAGGCTGACAAGGAAAAGACGAAAGGTAAGTGAAGTATTGGCTATTCGTCTATCTGTATATCACCTGTAATATCAATGTATGCGCAGATTAAAGCATGTCACAGTTATATATCGGAAGTGATAAAAAATTCTGATGATTGATGATATCGGAGGCATACTAAATAAAGTATTCTACACAAAGATTTTACCTAGAAGATACGTCCTACACTTTAAAGTTAGGACTATCTTGAAATTTCGTTGACATATAGACTTGTTAATATCGATGATATTCGATCCAAGACACATAGAAAGAACAGAGTATAAGAAACATGATTTCCCCAAGGAGGGATGGATAGTAGAGTAGAAATGAATATAAAATAGATTCATGATATATTTGAATTGAGAAAATAAAAAAGCAGTGATATACGTGTCCAATAAGAAATAACAGTGACAGTTTTTTCTGTCCTTGAGTGCTGTGCTCAACATAGCGGATAAAGCTAGGTGAGGATATAGAGTGCAAAAAAGCAAGCGAAAGAGGGATAAATAAGACGCCGCGCTATAAAACCAAAAGAAAAAAGAACAACAACTGAAATGTACATGATGGTATGGAACTGAGTGAGGGGTGATATGTAGTGTACAAAGAGAGATGGTAAACAATGAGTAGGAAAATACAAGACGACGGCTGACAAACCTGAGAAGGGCTAGTCGATCGAGAAAGAAATATAGGTAGGGACAGAATGACTAGGAGAGGGGATTGTTTAGCGATAAGAAGGCAAGAGTGTGATAAGCAAGAAACCAGAGACAGAAAGCGACACTTGATTATCCAGAGAAAATGGCATTATATCATCTGGCGCTCTCGTCTATCGTGGCGTACCATTTCTAGCACACCCATAGGAGTCGTATTACGCAGACGTTCAAGCACGACATGCATACCCTCACGACTCTTGCCCAATTGATCGAGTGTCTTGGTCGACGCAATCGATTCGATACTTCGCTGAACGCCCTTAGCACCCCACTGGCCCACCAGGCCAGTAACCGAAGCCCAGCGGTTATCCTTCTGAGCCTGGAAGGAGTCCTTCATATCACGTAGCTTCTCGCCCAGCCGGGAGCGGAAGACGACGGTTGTGGTAACCGCAGTCTCCTTGCTAGCGGTGGCGGGCCCAACGTGGGTTTTTGGAACAGCGTAGTCTTGCTTTTCGACTACGGAGAGCACGCCGACGTAGTTGAGGTTACGGCTTTCGGTGTGCATCCAGCCCTGTTTGATGTCGACGATGCTGGTCTCGAGCACGTACGAGCACTTGTTTTCAGAGGCACCGGCGGTCACGGAGACCGGAAGCAGCTTGAATACGGCTGCGGGAATGCGAGACTTCTTGAGATGGATCCGAGTCGTGTGTAGCCGACCTGTCTTTGGGTCGACATAGCAGTCGATGGTGTCGGTCCCGAGCACATGCTTGGAAAATGGGTTAAGTTTGGGCGAGGTATAGCGTAGAAAGTAGGCCAACGCCACGGCCGGGAACGGATGGGAATAGGTGTGGGTGGTCGAGTGAGTGAGAACCATTGTGGTGAGATGTTGTTTTTTTATTGTGTTGCTTTGTGAGGGAACTGATGAATATGACACACTCGCTCGTTAACGCGGCTATACAGTAATAACGAGTTTACAAAGGCTGTGGTTGGCCAAGATAGGGCAGTCTCGGCAACTTGAAGATGGGCGGGACGAAACACCCGGAGATTCGCTACACGATAAAAGCAAATGGGGGCAAAAGACCACCCTAACCCTGGTATCTGAGGCAGACAACCAGATTCGCGAGGCAAAATATAGAGTTCTTGAAGTGGCGATGGTGAGGTAAAAGAGAGCAAGCTAGCAGATAGTCGTGAGATTCGTAAGCGGAGTAGTGCGGAAGTTAAGTGGTAGTTGCACCACAATAAGACGTAGAAGAGAGAAACAGAATGGAAAAGAAGGAGACGAGATTTGGAGTGAATATCGAGGCGGAAGCAGGAGAAATAAAGGGAAAACGGCTTCGATATAGAGAAAGAGGAAAAGGAAAGAAGAAAACAGAAAAATAAAAGCTTGGAACGGTCCGCCTCGGCTATCGTGGTGAGAAGAAAAAAAAGACAGAAAAAAACAAGGAAAAATGACCGAGCGAATTGAAATGTGGGTCAATTTGGATAGACTTGGTATTTTTTTTTTGCTTGTGAAGCCGCCCCTCTCTTCGTGTGGCAGCTGCTTTTGTTTAGTTGCACAGTAGCTTCTCGAACTCCAAAGTGGTGCTGCAAACAGGCGTTATCAGCCCACTTCCGCTCTCCAACTTGTGACTTATCTGCCAGTGTGATTATATTGGTGATGTCGTAATTTTATGGAATCTCTTGTCTATCATTTCTCATTAACTGTCCTACCCGTACACTTATTATTTGTGAGATGCTGTTCTGCCGTCCTTTTTTGCTGGAAATTGCACTGGGTTTGCCGTGATAGTTGCTCTAACTTTATCCCCGATTTTTCGTTACCAGCCGATTCTCTTCTTGCTTTCTCCAGTTTTACAGTCTGTCCAATCAAAGGACGTTCTGCTCCAACTTTGCCTTATGTAGCTTGGAAATCAGACAGCCTGTAGATGATTGGCTAACACCCTAGCATCTTTTTTTGAGCGGGGCCATAAGCAAGAGAAACTTTTTGAATTTTGGCAATGCGCCTAGCTACTAAAAAAAAACCTAGGCAAAATGCCCCTAATGCACTACTAATTTACAGTATCACTAAAGCTGCTTAAAGCCGGCCTGCTGGTTTGGTATGGAGACCATACTCACGCCACAAACCAGTCTAGTCAGTTCATGGTTCACAGCCGTGTTCACAGCCGTGATATGACGTCGAAGGACAAAAAACAACGGCAATGATAAGGGCTAGCTACTACAAGGGATTTAGTTGGGATTTGTGCGTTTGGAGCAATGCTGATCTTTATCAGCGCCTACTCGATTTGCATGCAACGAGAGCCTGCTGGCGAGTCGTATGCATATTCGACGATGTCTGACTCTGCCGCTATTGACCGCCAGCTTTATGAATTGCCCAATAGCACCCATAGAAAATCTAGACTTGACAAATAAGGCTTTGGCCTTTATAGGCTGCATTATAGGCCGTTGATTGACAGGCAGGACGCACGAACTCGATGAATGCATATGTTCTCCATGTCACTACATAAAACTGAATTATATAGTAGATTCACACGATGTATTCGCAGCCTGCTATAATAGCCTCATATGATGTAATGCTAGTTGTTTGGTGTACTAAGAAAAGCATCGGATTTTATTAAATGTTGTATATTAGCGCCCCCCTTAAATACTACGCCCACCACCTACAGGATTTCCTGGCGCAGAGGTGTGTACTCCAACACATGCACGTCGTGGACACGTTTGATGATGCACCAGGGCTTACCATTCATCATGAGTATATCATCGCGGTGCATCCAGGTAATATCGAACTTTTCAAGGGCACTGAGTGCGATAATGTTGGTATAGTACTCTGGCACACACCACACATCGGGGAAGGTAACAAACTGGTCTCCGTCATGCGGTGTCTGGACGCAGATTTCCACCTTACCCGAGCCAGCCACAGCTAGTTCCTGGCCGTGCGCATAGATGGTTTCGCCAGGCTTTGCCAGCTCAAAGTCGTCCAGACGTGATCTGTCGTTGCACACACACACGGTCGACGAGATGCTGAGGATCCAGCTCTTCTTAAGAGGGTGTAGTGATCCGGTGGCCTTGGTCTGTGACCGTGCCGCATCAGATGCGGCAGCTGGGGTAGAAGCAGCCTTCGGGGCAGCCTCTGTGCCCCGGAATGGTGGGGCGAGAGTTGCAGACGCCGGAAGGGAATTCAAGGCATCTGATGAGCCTACCTTCGACTCGTTGTATGAGGGGAAGATAGAGGTCGCTCTGCTGTTCGCAAGCTCTTCTTCGACGGCCACGTCCCAGGGCCCAATAGTGCCGTTCGATATAACCGACGCGGATCCATTTGCCACAGAATAGTATTCCACAGTATCGGGAATTATGCCATCGGGGTAGTGCCGGGTGCGAGCGTCGTTGACAAATGCCTGAAGCCGGCTATCCTTCTTGAGCATGGCCTTGAGCTTAGCCTGGATCTTCGGCCGGGGAGCAAAGAAGATAGGACGGGTTTCAGGGATGAAATAGAAGCAATCTGGAACTCCGCCTGCGTGGGGAATGCCACAGAAGCACTCCCGCGAATAGTCGACGTTTGGTAGTTCGCCCTGGGTAGCGGGCTTAATTGTGCCATCCACACCGTGAGCATTAGACTGGTGATTGGCCATTGGGTGATCGTTATTTGACTCCGATAGGAAACGCTTTGATGGCAGCCCGTGAGTCTCGGCCTTCAGGCAAGTCTGACGGTATTCTGTCTTCAGATAGTTGAGGTAAATGTCTTCAATAACCTCAAGAGTAGGCTCGCCTAAGCCCTTGAGCCGGCTAGTGCCTCCGCAGTGGTTGTTATACACGTCAAGCAACCGGCTGATAGAGTCTATGAACTCTCGCATAGGATTGTATGGATCAGTGAATGGAGCGCCAACCTTGACACCGGCGTTCCAGCACGTGAGAACGTCCTGAACCCATTCTTGAGTGTTCAATTGTGTGCTCGGCACGTTGATAAGGCTACGCCATTGCTGGCGCAAATCCCAACATTTTTGGAAGTTGCTTTCAACGCGCTCCCACAGGGCCGCAGATGATGCTGATGATGATTCCATCATAGCCGCACGGACGAAAGAAAAAGAAGACAGATTTTGCGACGCAAGGTCGGCTTAAAATTGCGTATTAGAAACTGATTTCAGTAAGGTAAACAATAGAGTTTTTAAGTAAATACTGATCGGGATGAATTCCGATGGTGGCCGGACAGATAAATGATTAGCAGATAGATGGTTTTTCTTGGTGAGATGATCAATTTTTATATCTTCTGTAACAAGCAAACATCGTTGATTTGGGTTGATTTTCTTATGCTAACCTAAAGTGGGTCACTAGAAAAAATCAAGGAGGAAAGTTGTCGTTCACCATGGGCAAAAATGCCAGCCTTTTGCTGCTTGTATAGAAACATGTGAATTTGATTCCACATGATAACCCACGACTAGGGTTAATTCACCCGACGACCAAATGAAGACCGGATTAAATATTAACCACCATCTCGGCCACTACATCAAATGTCTATCAAGATCATATTAAACTTGCGATCTTACCACATATTTAGTACTATAGTTGACATATATGGTACTCCGAGAGTAAATAGTAGGCCGAATGCGGCCACCTTTCTATTAGCTAGCTCCGACTAGCACTACCACCTATTGGGACGGTCTAGAAGCGAGTGCATTATTAGAAGTCCTATAAAAATAGAGCTTATAGACGCATTCGCATTTCATTAGTTTGATGCTTGATATAGTTTGGGCAAGTGGTGAACTAGTTAGCCTGCTGGCTGGCCGGGAATGGAAGCAATGATGAAGTCACACTACCTAACTGGCCTGTAAAGAAAGGAAAGAGCGACCAGAGAGGAAATCAAAACTGGCCCATGGGCCAATATAGAGGCTGTTAGTACACGAGTAGTTGCCATTCGAATGAAGCTAAAGTTAAAATGCGGCAGAAAGGGCTTTGGGTGGCCATTAATTCAGAGTTTCCATTTATCCCATCGTCAGTACCGCATTGGATTAGCATCATTTTCTACTGATTTTCCTTCGTTATAGAGGGACATCCGTTCTTTTTCAGTCCTATTTCAAACTTATCTAGGACATCATCTTTTCTGCTCCAGACAGACTGCTTGCTATCTGCATTCTATCTTGACATAGCATTCGAACAAGCCTACGCTTAACATCGTTTACTGCACAAAGATTTCTTTACATCTTCTTTTCCACCGGAAACTACCAGTTATTCTCTGATCTATCTCTGCTATCTCTGCATTCTACATCGCAATGTCTGACCAGATTGATGTCGACAGCGGTCGCAAAAAAACTAACAAGGACGCCCTCTTCAAGCGGGACAGAATTCTTGATGCTGCTAGACATGAACTGCCGCCTTGTTTTCTCAACAGAGCTTCTGCGCTCTTGAACACGAAAAACACTTCGATTTCGCCTGCTCTGCACTTGCACATGCGTATGTGCGTGCTTCAGAAGCATCTCACATTCGGTCTATACATGAACAACTTCATCAAGCATGTCGAGGTTGACTTTGAACGCGGCACGACTGTTTGCTACACAGCCTACGTCCATCTGATCCATCGAATTCAATCCCGCACCGGACCCGCTGTTGTTGACAACATTGGCGACCTAGTTAAGCGCCTGTCGCCCTTCCTGAGTTCTACTTGTCTCATTCACCTTCAGGCCCGCTACAAAGCATTCGACAAGCTTGTTGGCGGCTCTGCCTCCGACAACATTATCCAGACTCGCACCGTTTCGCAGTGGCTCTTAGCCATGCTGAGAGCCATTGTTGACTATGTTGCCAACATGCCAATCGACAAACTGGCCGTTATGAACAAGGCACCCCATCTAATTATGGATTCGCCTGCCGTCAAGCCTAAGAAATTTGACGAAGTAATGGCCGATATTCAGCAAGTCAAGTGCCCGATCCAGATCGAAATCACGGGCCACAACTTGATTGAGGCCTGGAACAACAACAAGCAGATCCGGGCCATGTTCCCGGCTCCGGACGAGAAATGGGCCCCGACCTCCGAGAGACAACCCACTTCATTGATCGGATCGCAATCAAAGTCCGACAAATCTGCCTGCGACCACTACCTAGCTGCCGACATGATGCGGGGCGGCAGAGTGCCCAGCCACAGAGTCCCGGTGTCATTTCCGAAGAGAGGTGGCTGCTCTTTTTTGCCGGTCCACCACCCGGCGCTCGAGTCGTACTTCTCGCCCTTCCATGCCTACTTGATACAGGCCTTCGAATTGGAAGTGATCCGAAACATCGGCAACGAAGCCAGCGGTGCCTACATTAACCAAAAATGGACGCACAGCCAGTCGCAGAGCGACTTCACTGGCATCGCAATCAACCGCTATTCAGGCGACCGATTCCACATGAAAGAAGACAGCACCACCACTTCATCTGGTGAAGCTTCCCCCCCCCAGTCTGCCTGATGGCATGGTCCACCACGTATTCGATCAGGGCTCTGAAGAGAAGCTCTTGAAATACGTATTCAAGACTGAGTCGCAACGGGACTATCACGACTACAACATCTGGAGCGTGGGTGCCATTTCCCGTCTGCACCAAAGCCGGCCCAAGAACCAATCTTGGCCCGACCTGATCTTTGCCCGTGAGCAGAGTCAGCCTACACAGTTCTTCACTAAGACGTGCAAGATTCCCTCGCAGGCACTGTGGAAGACTGGCTGGAACAACGGCCCCAGCATAATCAAGCTATTCGAGGACATTTCGCAGACCGTCACCATCAAATTTGTCCAGATCGAAAAGCCCCGCAAATCGCTGATCGGCAACATTATATCTCACTTGAGATTCATCGGCATCTCAAAGAGCGACAAGAAGACCATTAGTCCGGCTCCGGTCGAGGAGACTGAGCCACAGCATCCCGAAGCTGGAGATAGCTCTCCCAAAGTGCCGGTTATTCCCGAGAATCTGAAGGCCGCGATTAGAAACAACGTCAAGTTCGACCTGGAGCGCAACACTACGCTCCAAATCTCCCGGAGAAACACCCGCACTAGCAAGTCTAGCAAGTCTAAGAAAAAGAAGCGCCGTTCGCGTACCAAGGTAACTGTGGCTCAAAGGGTTTCGTCCGTTGTCGAAGAGGATTTCGATCAAAATACCAAAGATAATACGCAATATAACGCCCAGTATAACCTCGACGATGATATGGATGATATTATCCAATTTAATGTCGAAGATAATTTCGACCATAACACCCAATATAGCACCGAAGATGACGCCGAATATAACGGCGAAAGCAGCAAGATGGGAGCTATTCTATATGCGGTTCAAGTCTCACATTAATAAGATATGTGGACTACATTCATCCAGGATTGAAATCGTTGTTTATTATCTTCATATTTGTTTAAGTTACTATAATCTCGAACCTTCTAAGTAACTTAATATTATACTTATAATCAATCACCCCAATTGAAACATAGATGTCATCTAACCAATCAGTGACGTCAAGATACTTATGCCATGATATTCTATCTATATTCTTCTAGTTCCTGGACTAAGATTATTAATCACATTGTGAAAGTTGTAGCCCCGAGAAAAATACCGCCCTGCTTATATGTAGCCATGATATCATAAGAATTAATCATGATTAAGAAGCCTCATTAATTCATGTAATATTGTAGATCATGGCATATGGATAATAGCACATGAATAATTGAGTAAAAGTGCAGTTTCATAAGAAGGCCAGCCTAACGATCTTGGCTAAATCAATCAATCACTGTGAAGGACATTATGAACACTGTAGTTATTAGCGTCTTTAAAACAAATTGGCCATGCATGTATGTACATTTACATAATATGATGTATATGAGTCCTTTTTGCTTGAAGATGAGTCTTGGCTTAGACTTATCACACAAAGGGTAAAAATTAGAGTACCTTCGATAATGAGAATCTTATGATATATGTATCAGTAGAAGCCTCAAATCATCTCGCGATTAAATTAAATTCGAGCGAGGCTATTCACATTTGCCACTATAGAATGTAGCAGCACTTTTACCTCATTGTACATCGAAACATCTGCCAAATAGCAGATAGAGACTACTATAAATACTGCTCGATGTCCCCGTATCATCTCCATGTTTTCTACACTCAATTTACAAAATTTAGCTTTCCAATATCATTCCACATATAGCCACTCACTTAGAAGGATAATACTGTTCTGTATAACACTACAAACATGTCTTCTTATTCCAACCACGAGTCTCCACGTCTCAACAACTACTGGATCCCCCGGTGGAATATCGACCGTAAGATAATTACGCGGGAGTTGAGACTACTTCTCGGTCCGTACTCTACTGTACGCCCCTTTACCAGAAACGTAAGAACAACACCCGTCAAGAGACACCTTAATGTTATACTGCTAACACTATTTAATTTTTGAGATGGTAGGGTGACGATGGCTTTCTCATCTCAACTCCTGGTAAATGCTTAACAGATGTAAGTCACTACGATTATCTCGCTATATTCTTGTATGAGTAGATACTGACGCTTACTTGGATATCCTCGTTGACAGGAGCAAATCGACGAGATATGTCAAAAGTCTCAGCAAGTCTCTGACCAAAGAATAGCTGCAAAAACGAGAACCTCCCCATCTGCCAAAAGTCTTAAGCGTCCACTTCATCAACCCATTTTGATGTATTCACCACGAAGAAAACACTACCATAGAAGGGCATACCGTACAGACCAAAAACGAAATAATAACAAAGCAAGCTCGTGTTATAATTAGATAGCTGATTCGGGAGCTACAGGGCTTTCTCACTAGCCTTGTTGATAATTTATATAACTTAGGCATATTGTAATTGATCATTCAATAAATCCTCATAACTATATGACTTAGGTGTCATAACTCAAAAAGTGGTTTATATAGATGATGATAGTTGTCTGCTTAACTGTAGATGATTAATAAATATAAATGTGGTCTAAGAACTCTTTCACGAGAGTCCTTTATATATCAGCATCATCAGCATCTGAAGAAATAAGCATTTCATACTTTTCAAGGTCGAAGGCGCCTGCCGCCCAGATGCTCAAGCACTGCACTGCTACAACCGTGAAGTGTCGAGTTCTAGATGGTTTGTGAATAGACGTTACAACACCAAGTACATTAACCCACGAGCCAAGAGACACATGGTCGGCAGTGATGGTTTCTAACTGCAAGCTGATGTCTATTGCTGCTTTTGTGCCGTTTCCCTTCGGATAGTTGTGCTGCAGGGTTAATACTCCGGTCTCGATTGAGTAGTATGTGACACTTTGTATCAATATGTTAGAGTATGTAATTTGAAGTTGGCGTTATTTTCTCTTACCAGCCTAGAAACCTCACTTTTGCATCAACTCTAGTGGTCACAAGATCTGATAGTAGATATAGCTTCGACGCTGTAGTTAGCGAGAACGCCATAATGGGGTGCGGACATCGAATGGGCAAAGAAGTGTTGTTTATCTTTTGCGTTACTTGTATGCAAATACTGTTATCAGAAAGGCTAAATAAAGACCATTGTGAATAAAATAGGGTTTGTAAGTGTTATAGGGTTAAGAGTGGCGCTTTTAAACTTTTGAGGAAAAGGCATGCTTGAAATTAGTGAGTAAATCACTAATTTCTCAGTATGGAGTTTGCACAGCAAATCTGTTAGTAGGCTACCCGCGAAAGGTGGCAGCCTAACAGTTTCCGTCAGCTGAAAATCCCGCCTTGTTTGAGGGCGGTGGGCAAGCTTCTGGCAAGGCGCCTCGACTTCATGTGAGTAACTGGCATCTTGGCCTCTGGATCTATTTAGCCTCTTTGTTGGAATCGTATCTGACTTTGATCGTTTTTATTCACGATATATCAAACAAGAGGGTGATCCCATTCTGAAATCAAAAGAGTGAGTTCCGATATAGTCATTTACACGCCGAAATATAAAGCCCACAGGCAGATTTAGGCGCCTTTGCTAGCCTAAGCCGGCTATATCTTCAGTGGGTTACTTACTGATGCTTTCTCCAGCTTTCTATTGCGGCCTTCGTCATTTCGCTGACCCCACCAACAAACTGATTATCTCGTCAGTCTCCTGCAGATATTCAAAGAAGGTCCTTGAGCAAAAAAACCCCAATCGTCGACTATCTCTACCTTTTCCCTCGTCCAATATACTCGCCATTTAACGAAGTCAACGAAGTATTTCAGCGCGATAATTACTACGAGCTTCTCGTACACCAACTCTCGATCCATATCTCCGACCGCCTCCCAGAGAGGTATTAATATCTCTCGCCATTTTTCGCCTTTCCTTCATCTTCCTCCGCTTCTCTATCTAACCCCGGCCTTCGTCATCCTCGTCGACATCTAACTCGAATCCGCGATAACCGCCTTATCTCCAGATTGTGAGCCTTGTACTCTCACTAGCTTTGGTGAACACAAACCGCAGCAGGCTGAAAGCGCAAGGCCTTTTTCGCCCAACGAATCTCTTATCTCTTGATACTCTCGCATCCTCTTCAACACCACCCCTCCTCATATCTGGAAATGTGGTCCTGGTTCGGAGGCGGTGCCGCCAACAAGAAGGATAGCCCCAAGAATGCTATCGTGGGCCTGCGCTCACAGCTCGAGATGCTCCAGAAGCGTGAACGGCATCTACAGAACCAGATGGACGAGCAAGATGCGATTGCGCGCAAGAACGTGACCACCAACAAGAACCGTAAGTTATCGTACTCTGAACCCGGAGATAGCTACTACAGCTACCAGCGTTGTATTTTGTAGTATATGCTATCGGTCTCAGATCTTTTCTCATCATGCCGTTACTCACCCTTTCTTTTGCTTTGTGAACAGTTGCCAAGGCTGCCTTGAGACGCAAGAAGGCGCATGAACATAGTCTAGAACAGACGCAGGCCCAGATTGTGACTATGGAACAGCAAGTCAACGCGATAGAGTCGGCAAACATCAACATGGAGACGTTGGCAGCGATGCAGCGGGCCGGTGCTGCCATGAAGCAGATTCACGGCAAGCTCACGGCAGATAAAGTCGACCAGACCATGTACGGTAAAATCATAATCCTAGCTTCAGCTCTCATACACGCAGAGGCTTGCTTTGTTCACATGTCGAGCATATCAACTAACATTTGCCTTAGGGAGGATCTCCGCGAACAAAACGCCCTCAGCGACGAAATCGTTGGAGCCATCACAAACAACCAGCTCGGAAATGATATTCCCGACTACGAACTGGAAGACGAGCTCGAGGCTCTCCAGCAGGAACAGCTGGATGACGAACTACTCAAGACCGGAACTGTGCCCGTCTCAGATGCTATCCATCGGATGCCTGTGGTGGCAACTGGCCCTAGTAAGTATTTTTGTATAATTTGCATATCATTATGTTGTTCTTCTTCTCTGACACAATAAACTTTAGTCAAGGGAAAGACGCCTGTGGCCGAAGAAGACGACGAGGAAGCGGAACTACGGAAGCTTCAAGCAGAGATGGCAATGTAAAGATAGCTATAGATCTTGAAGCGATGGCATCTTTCGGCTATATCTTTTCTCTCCTTCGTTTCGTCCTTCCTACACGCTATACCGTACCCCGACCGTACCCGGACCGAGCCGCACGAGACATTAATAAGTTATCACGAATGTCGACACGACTGGTTTGAAGCGGATTAACTCATTGTCATACATCCATACGACAAAGTACCGCTGATTCACACGATACCCCCCCTCCTACCTCTCAAATACAACCATACTCAAACCAACTGCCCATATGCCAGTACATATATATCTCTGGCCTACGTTGTCTTTTATCTTTCTCGTTTTCTTTTTTTTTTTTTTTGCTTCGTCAGAGTCACTGCTGCCAACAAAGCAGCTTTTATCACAATATCCGCATCCTTGATAGCACACGGGCGAATAGAAATATAGCCCAGGAAACAAAATCATAACCGATCTTGGTCTCAACTTGGACACCAAATCTCTAGGTAGCCGAGAAATTCATATCAGATATGTCGCTAATATGTTTGAACATGCCTAATTTCATCCCGCCAACCAGTTGACTTCGGCTTAGGATAGATTCCCAAATGGTATTAACTTGGTGGTCTTTATATGTTTGTGAAGCTGGGAGGGGGCTAGCTGGCCGGAAAATATTATATTTCCAGGCATCCAATCTGCTTTTTGTTGCTATTCCAAGTTTTGTTTTTGGTTTTATCGTGTTTTTTAATGGTTCTTCTATCTGTTTTTTTCGTACTATCTTAAGCATTTCACACATTGCACCTGTTTGTCGACATCAACAACAATTATTTCTATTATCTCTGCATTTACTATTACAATGTATCATGACTAGCTCTTATTCGCAGTTACTATTGCCCAATATACAGCTACTATGCACAAAACATTATCGAGATCTAAGATTTATACTAAAAGAGCCCTAATCGGTCATTATCATACCACACGGGATCATAAATAATCTGTCCAACGACTGTACAATATCTGTTTGGGATCTCCCTACTTGAGAATGCTTCTACTTGAACTCTTTTGGTAGGTCCATGCCGACCTTGCGCGCCGACAACGCACTCTCTCGTCCGTAGCCATATTCATGCCCGGGTTATACCGTTCAATCAGCGTGACGTATTCACGTTGAGCCCGTAGGTAGTTGATAAATTGCTGGGCTTCGGCAGCTGTCGCAGCCGAGAT
>RHLR01000646.1:0-15943 GCA_009806335.1 Davidsoniella australis | reverse complement strand
ATGGATCCACGCCACACTACAGGACATCGTCAACCATTCAATGATGGTCGGCGACAGGACCAACCAGCCACAGCAGCAGCAGCAGCAGCAGCAAAAGCAACCATCTCAACCGCAGCAACGTCCACAACCAGGACAGGATGGGCGCTATCAACAGCAACGCTCGCCGCACACGCAGCAAAAGCACCAGCGCAGCATCACCACCAACAATATCACCCGCAAATGCCTCACCCCCAACAAGGCAGCGGTGGGTTGAGTGCGCCCATTCTGCTGCTGCTGTTCGTATCGATCGCCGTGTATGTGGCGTTAGTGCCTTTCGGCGGCGCTCCGCCCCTACCTCCGGTGCAACAGCAGCAGCAACAGCAGCAACAGCATCTACAACAGGTAAACATGCTCCATATACCCCAACCAGCTATGAGCCATTATGAAGGGATTGCTGCGGGAATTGCCGGTGCTCCGGAACGCGGAATGCAGCAACCACAGCAGAAATTACAGCAACATCAGTATAGAGTAGAGTATGACCTGTATAAACAGCAAGCACCACATGTTCACCATGTCCAGGAACAGGCTCCGGTTGCCGTCGCGCAAGCTCAAGGCCACTATATACTACCCCATGTGCATGTACAAGCCCAACAAAACTTACAAGCCGAGGCGCTTCCCCATAATCCGGCATATGAGGCTGTAGCTCCGGTGCAAGCCGCGCAAGCCATAGGCCATGGACACAGCAGAAACAATAACAACCAGCATGACCAAGCCCATCAAGACCATTTAGTGCATAGTAGCAAAGCGGACGAATCGCTGATTCCTGTGCAGCCCCAGATCCACCCGTTACCGCAGCAAGATATCTTCCAGCAACAGCAACAACAAGGAGGAATTCCGACAGTTATCGTAGGAGACAGAGTTGGTGCTGTAGCGCCCGACCATCTGCAGGCGATTCCAGCGCCTCAGAGCCCGCCCCACTCTGGCCAGCAGCCCCATCAGCAGCCTCAGCAGTACCACCAGGAGCCGAAGGGCCAGCAATATAGTGGCCCTGATCCTCCTCCTCTTCCTCTTGTTTCTCTTCCTCCTCCTTCCCTTTTTCAAAACCTCCAGGAAACAATCATCAGTTCCCTAACTGTCACCGTTACCGAACAACTCCCCATTCCAACCTACGAACCTCGTCCTCTATCCGAAATGGCTTCCACTGAGCAGACGTAAGTCCAATTCACTTCTCCCGCCGCCTGCACAATACTCTACCCTCCCTCTATCATGCTTTGTCGATGCAGATCCGCAACCCCGCGATGTCTACATAAACACCGCCCATTGCTTCCTAGCCTTCAGTCAATGCATCAGCCTGATTCTTTGCCAAGACTCTCTGTCTTACTTTATCACGATGCCTTGGTTTTTGCATGTAGCAATTGCTATTGCTGCTACAGGCCCATGCTATCCTATCCCTCCTGTTATTGAAACAAGGCATGGCGGGGTAGCTATTATACCCAGAGAGCACTTACAAGCCCCCCTTCCCCCTTTTGCTACTCTAATAACAATACATATACTAACAACACTACAACAGCTTCATTGCTATCAAGCCCGATGGCGTCCAGGTACGATTTCTATGTCTCCTCAACAACCAGAAGAGCTTTCCTATGACTTCCGTAAAATAATGACTTTTACAGGATTCCATGGAATTCTTCGGCCTTCCTCATAAACCTTTTCCCCTGCTCCATCCTCCGTTTCCCCATAAACACCCGTGTGGATAACTGCGGCCTAACATGATTACTTTCACTCTATAGCGTGGCCTGATTGGCCCCATCATCTCCCGCTTCGAGTCCCGTGGGTAAGTTGTCAACCGCCTTATTGTGATAGTCCTTGTAACAATTGTTCAATATACTGATTTCCTCTCTAGCTTCAAGCTCGCTGCCATCAAGCTGGTCACCCCCGGCAAGGCCCACCTGGAGCAGCACTACTCCGACCTGTCTGACAAGCCCTTCTTCAACGGCCTGATTCAGTGTAAGTTCTTTCTTACATATTAGAATATAAAACACAATACTAACCTTCATCTAGACATGAACTCTGGTCCCATCTGCGCCATGGTCTGGGAGGGCCGTGATGCCGTCAAGACCGGCCGTAGTAAGTTTTCTTCAATACATCACAACCACAACCATATTTAAGAATTTCAACTAACCAGAGTTCTTCAACAGCCATTCTGGGTGCCACCAACCCCCTGGCTTCCGCCCCCGGCACCATCCGTGGTGACTACGCCATCGATGTCGGTCGCAACGTCTGCCACGGCTCCGACTCTGTCGAGAACGCCCAAAAGGAGATTGCTCTGTGGTTCAAGGAGGGTGACGTCATCTCCTGGAAGAGCTCCCAGTTCGACTGGGTCTACGAGAAGCCTTAGATGTATTCTTCCAAAAAGGATATGCGACTAGGCTTCTTCGCTCCGTCTTGTGATAGCCGTCTTGAATTTTCACAAGTCGGAACGACAATGACATTAACGAACATTAAATGAATATAACATACACATACTTTTCGTGTCAAATCCTTGTGTTCCTTGCCGCTCATTGTGTACTTGTCTGATAACTTGATTACATGTCTTTTGTGTGACCGTTAGAAGTCGTTATGGCTTTGGCTTTGAGCTGCCTGACCGGACGAAGTTACCTATGTGTACCATTATATTGGCAAACCGTGGAGTTGCCAACGCCGATAAATATATACGAACGGGAAGCAAGACCTTTGTGAGGGCATAGGCCAGTGCGACATGCGAAAGAAGCTTATACCTATTCTTTGCATCTTCGCTCATATCGCTCACCGCATCACCATCAGCGCTACCCTCCCAAACCAAGCGACCGACGACTTTCCCATCTGCATCTAGTTCGAAACCAAACCATTGTTTTTTGGCAAAGTAGCGACCGAATTTATCAAAGCCCTGGGCGAAAGCATTGGCCATATAAGTATTAACGGCCTGCACAGGCTGGGGGTCTGTCCATTGGAGGCCAGTCGTGATGCCGACGAGCGGGATAATGGCAGTGAGTTCGTGTAGTATGAGGAATGAAACAGTCGATGTTACGGGCCGCGAGGACATGCTTTTGACAAAAGGAATACGACGCCATCGTGGAAGGTTTGTTGCTGATGTTGTTGCGGTAGTGATTGTGCTAGGAGTAGATGGCTTCGTGTTTGGTGGACGTGGTGTTGATGATGAATGGCGAATGTTGGATGGGACTCGAAGACGACCCATGCGTCGGTGTAGAGGCGTAAGCAGAGAAAACATATCTTAATTGTTACAATAAGAAAAGAAGGCGCAATATGTTGGATTAGATGCTGGTTCTAGAATAAAAGTGTATTAAGAAACCTGCCGGTGTGACAATAGGAATCATAAGCTTATTTCACAACCTTGGGTATTATTATGCTGTTATATAACCCTAATATATGGTAATAAACCTTATATCCACTCTTTCATTCCTTTTTCACTCGCAAGAAAATCCTAATCTCATGGCAATGAAAAGGCTATATCTATAGATTACTAGGGTTATACGAAACTGAGTTTCTTACCAAGCAGATGATCAACGTCTTCCACTCAACAAACTCGCGGTTTCTCGAGAAAAAAAAGCTTCGCCAACTTTCCTACTTAGTGTCACCGAAATGCAGAAGAATCAAGAAATACCCGCTCCCCTAGCCCAATGGTAGGGCGTCAGACTTCTAATCTGAAGGTTGCGGGTTCGAGTCCCGCGGGGAGTTGTATCCCGCAGCAGCTCTTAAGCTGTTGTTGCCTTTTTGGATCTTTTCCCCTTTTTTTTTCTTCTTATATTTGATGATGTATTTGAGTATCTGGATGTAGTTTTTGGATAAGAATAGACGTGAAATAGTAATCAATCAATCAATTGGAAGAATAATCTTACTAGGATTTCACGTTATTCGTTTCTGTTTTCGTGATATATTGAGATGAGGTTTATGGTGAAATCAAATCGGATATCTGGCTATGTAAGCATATATCAGATCACAGCCATACGTAGCATTTATGACGATGATATCTGAATCGGGACAGTCTCCCGTCTGTATTCTTCTTCTATTCTTTTGTTTCGTTTAGCTATCCGTCTTTTCTTTCTTTTCTCGCTCTACAAGCAAGAAAAGGATACACTTGATATGCCACGACACGTATACCAGACGCCACATATTGATCCAAGCGGTTCTTATTCTTGTGTGTACGCGTACCGCCACTGCCAACTTCGAATGTTTCTATCCAACGGCCCTGGAGACATGGCCACTTGGTGCTCAATGACATCTCCCGTCCGCCCTGCCTTACTTCTAAAAATCACTGAAAATTAGGACTAGCATCATCCACAATTAACATCATGATATATCTAGCTGGCGGTAATAGCATCGACGTCTAGTCTATATCTGTGCCCACCCGCCCCTTCCTTAGGCCCTGGTCATGTCTGAGCCGAATAAAAAAGCCCGGTCTACCGCCTCAACGGCTAGATATACGACAGTCACATTATAAAAAAAAAAGAAGTAAAGAGCTAGGGCTATGACCATTGTGTTTTCCTTTTCATTGTTCATTATTACCTTGTCAAATGTCTTTGGTATTGGCTTTCATCGGTTGCAAGTGCTCATTGCCGCTGTTTAACGAGATAGTAGCGTTAGGATAGTATGTTAGTCACAGGACGTAGCATGTCAGTGCCATGCAATATACGGATTTCGTAATATAAGTTATCTTGATATATCTGTATATGGTCCATCAGAATCTGGCCGTTTTCACGTGGAACTCTCTGCGGGTGTAGTATAAGACAAAAGTTCTGCTTAGTATACGTCATGCCATGGCAATGTTGGTATGAAACAACGCAGTTTTCCTACCAAAAGTCCATCAGCGGGACGGTAGTTCTACGGAGATACCGGGTATACTGTTGTTGATCTATCACAAGAATTTCTAGCGAGTGGCTGTAATATGAAAACAACAATGCCTACTCGCGATGATATATTAGTATACAGACCAAGTCTCTATGATCAATACATAGTGAATACTGATGCATCAATCATGCAGGTATGCACATATATGCAAATGCATATGCAACTCCTATCCCAGGTATTCACATGTTGCGTTCTATGTCAAGTTATTTTTATATTTAAAGGGGTGAAGAATATCAGGCTTTGGGTTGGGATTGTAGATAAGCACATGATGTATTCCTATAACATCTGGAGGGCAGTGAAAGTGACGAAATATGCCTTAGAACTCGCATCAGGTATGAGCACTGAAGTTATTTTATCATGAAGTTATGAGAGAAATGAAATATGGGAATGTCAGTACGAGCGTGCCACGAACTGGGTCTTGTATAGCCAGCGGCAATGGCGCAGGGACATGATGAATATTCCAGGTTTGCTTGGATCACTATTAGAGCCTATCCAGATATGTAGTTTCTATTGTATCCTTCTTGACCTCTGTTCCTTTTTGTTTTCTTCTGTACATAGCACGGGACTGATAAGCGATTGGGCACAGAAGAAAAGGAGTAAAAGGTCACCACATGTCAGGCAAAGGCTTAATTTATTATGATTATACATGCCTTTTTTATTTTTAATTTTTTAATTTTTTTTAATTTTTTTAATTTTTATATTAATTATTTTATTCAGCTAGTCAACTGTAGTAATGGTTTAAGAAGCCACCGACTTAGTGATTTGCATATTAGTAACATTAGTAAAGTCTGTAGTATTAGTAAGTTGAGTTCATACATACATATACGCAACACCAACAAACAGCCTAGAATGTGCTTTGACAGGTGGAACAGAATCCACTCCCTTGCGTGAATTAAGCGAAACTCTCCCTAGGACATATAATACAGATCTCTGTAAATGGATAAAAATGAGAGCATCGATAGCGCCGAGTGAAGCGGTAGATGCAGCGGTATACATAAGTTGAATATGGTGATATCGCTTGGCACTGAATGTCTACAAATTTTGCGATGCAAGCAAGAATCATGTGTATTGCAACGACATGTAGGATGACAATATCTCTAGGTACCCGTTTAGTTGGTATTCTTATACATCGGAACTGCAAGTATTTGATGATAAACCAAGCCTTGTGTGTTTTGTTCTGGTGATTTTTAACGTTGGCCTGATATATACGTAAATACGATGCGAGATTCGGGTACACCAAACCTTTCCAGATTGTTTAGCCACATTTACCGACATGACGTTTTGCGAACGGTGTAAGCAAAATTAAATGTGTGTCACTGGCTCTAGAGGACGTTCTAGTGAAAGAACAAGAGTAGATTAGATTTACAGTTGTTTGCTGCTCGTTGACGTTGGACGACATCAAGAACGAGGAATAAGATAGTAAATCAGCAAGATTAGGCTTGTTGATATAGGGAATATGCAAGAAGGTGATGTCACAGTGGTATCGTGTTTGAATTTTTAAGAGATGTAAAAAAATATAAAAAAAATAATAATATTTTACTTAAAAAGAGGCGGAGGGCCATTTTCAATTTCCATTACATTTTTGCGTATTTAGGCTATGATTTACAATACCCGGAAAACAAATCCATACCGTAGTATTCCCTTTGATAGGCGAATCAGACGCTGCAAAACCAAGTTGGCAGTCGGAACTTGGAGTAGGGTCCCTTTGTTTTTGTCGCAGTAGCACTTGTCATTTTCATCTTGCTAGTTGCCATAATAGTAGATCGGTAATGGGTGAATGTTGCGTTAGACGCCCATGATAGAGACATGATACATATAAAAATGACCTCAACATGAAAAGGAAATAGAGCAGCTGCCTAGCGATGTCGACCCAGACCGATCACGACGCCGGTGATCACTCGGTCTTCTTCGATACGACGGGGCGTATTAGTAAGAATGAATGTATCTAGTATCTAGTTGTAGTGGTACGGTATGGTAGTTCTTCCATCGGCAAGTTTCGCTTTTATTAAGCTCTTATATGTGTAGACTCACACGCCCTTCGAAAGCTCTTTGATGATTCCAATTTTGAATGTGATATGATATCGCTACCAATGGCCTGATTCGGCTAAGATCTGAGACCGCGCGGGAACCTATTTTCTGTTCTTTTTTTTTTCTTATTGTATTGTGCCTCCCCTCCCTCCTTGCGACTCTGTTCCCACAGATCATATTTCATATTTCATTGCTATTACAACGCTGCTGACCAAGACAAAGGCTAAAGTGAATAAGACAATGGGCGTGAGAAAATGGCGTCGGGAACACTGCCGTTGGTTGCCGACTATTTAGCCGGATTTCACGGCAATTTGTTGCTATAGAGGCGACGGTTGTTGGAGAAAAGAGTGATGGTTGCCAATATCAGGCTGGTGATATGGCCTAAATCACGGCTTAGACGTTGATTGATAAACCACGCAGGATTGTGGACAAGCTTAGTAGGACTGTAGTATCCGTTGACTGTACAATTAAGCATATACAAAAGCACTAAACACCACTAATCATCATTCAAGTTAGATCAGGATCACGGGCTGCATTTACAATGGGATGAGAACCGTCAGAGACTTGATCCACTTTTTGAGGGGAGTTTTTCATGTTTCTTTTACACTTTAAAAGAGAGAATGGCATCAGGTTTGGCTTTGAAAAGAGACGCTACGATGTGACATTATAGTGTTGTAGCACTAGTAGGAGCAAGAGTCTAGTGTCATTTTAGTTAAGATCTAGATAGTATCGTGCTATAATTCATCTTATGCGTAGCGTCTCAGTACACCAGAAGTAGTATTGCCGAATGGCCGGAATAGAGTAACCAAGACCGATATATTTGTAAGAGATACTCGGCTCTACGACGATAATCAAACACGGCGTATGACTATTCAGTACGACGGCGGCTGGGTGAAGGCTAGAAAACGAAGAAATCATACCAGAACATAACTAGTTAGATTATCACCAGTTCGAAATACTACATGTTGTAGTAACAAATTCAACGTCGGAAATGGCCGCGAGAGACTAAGAGAAAAAATATAGGCATATCAGAAGACCTCTCACGGACGGGCGAGAAAGAAAAGGCACGAAAGCTACTAAATTAGCTAGTTAGGAACGAAGTGCCGATGTGTGTACAATTTACATAAAACAGTAACATTTTGCTGATATTGTCGGGTTTCGGAAAATTACAAAGTGGTAGAGCAAGCTTAGTTACATATTTGTTCCTGCTTTCTGACCGGTAAAGCGGCATTGACTATCTAGCCTTGCTTTCCATCAAAAGAAGCTTAAGAAACATATATATTGTGCACATATTTTTGTACAGATTGTACATATATAGTCATATCAAGGGCCACAGCGTCATTGCATCAGACCAAATATAAACAACAGCTTTTTGTATTCATGTTTATGTGCATACGTGTGTGTTTACGTATATTGGACCAAGTTTATTTGTTGTTTTTGCCCAGCTAGCTCGCTAGTGATCCCCAAGGCTTAGCTTTTCCACTTGGCGTGGTTGTTTGCCGATGTTTGTGAAGGAACTTTCATGGACTGGCTGATTGGATGGCTGAAACAGGTACGCGCTGTTCAAGGGAAGACGCAGTCCGACTGAGGTGACTGGTTCCAGTGTAAGTGAACAGGCTATGCATATTATGTTAGTGAAAACAGTCCGACTGGTTGCTTTTCTAGAAGGACTGCAGGCGCGGATGACAAGACCTTCCCTATTCCGACTCACTATACAGTATATAGTAGTGGTATTACAGGCCCGATTCGTCATATCTAACAGCTATATACAACTAGATACATATTGTATAACTGGTTGATAGGCCCCTGGTAGCTTGCTTTAGAAGGCTAGGTGGGTTATTTACATTTATTGGCAGTGCCTTAGAAACTTGGTGCTTTGACCGCAAACATCTCAGCCAAACAGGCTAGCAGGTATTAAGATAGGAAGGAAACCAATAACAATGGCTCGCTTTAGTGTCCCCGTGTCTTGTCTATTCCAGTCCTGCCTATCCCTGTTTGGCTTTGTTGTGCTTGTTTTTGTTATCGTCCCGGAATATTGTTATTGTTGGAATCCCTTGTCGATGATCAGTTCGGCTATTTATTTTTTTATTTTTATCTCTCTTATCTATAAAGAATTGCCGTGTAAGTATTGTATTAAAAACGATAATCTATGACAGCAACTAAACCATAGAATAGCAACCGACTCATACTTTGGAACCAAGAACAACCAACTTTATAACGCCTCATCACCATGAATCACGCAAACTTGCTGATTTCTCGAGGTTTTATTGTCTCGATAGCTTTCTCCCGGACCCAGAATCCAGACTACTTGAAATCTAAATTTGCTTGACCCGAATCTCGCGGAAGAACGGCTAATATAGCTGCAAGTTTGCTGTGACTCTCTGCAACTCTGTAACTTTAGTAGATTGACCTCAAACCACTAACTTCGTTAGCTATACAGCCTATTTATTAGTCAGTGCGGACTCGGATCTGCCACAGAGGCCACGCCTACTCATATTGCTATCAAGTTGATTGTTGGCTGATTTGTATTAGTTGCTAGTTGTGGCTAGTTGTGGTCTGGCTCCCAACAAATACTACATATAGCATCATCTCAGGCCAAAATACAACACTGGAATTAGCTTGTAAGGGGCACCAGCGCCTCGAAATCCAGGAAGACAGCCAATGTTTGTCTCTGCTGCGATGAACACATCAAGGTTTTCCCCCGGCCAAAATCTGGTGTCTCGTCCGTTCACATACTCTCCGCACCTCCTCTGACTCTCTTTAACGAGTCACTTGCATATGAGCAAACAAACCCAACCGTTATATTCATTCTTATCGTGTGCTGTTCTGAGCAATACTGCCTGTCTCGGCAGTGCCCACTGGGGATATTTGTCAGAGTCATTTTATCATTGTTCTGTGGTTTCAGAAACAAATGCTGGTGTACTTCTCTCGTCGTGCTAATCAAGAAGGCTTTCTTGGCGGTAATATGACGAAGCAATCACAGTTCAATATCCACTCATCCCACTCATCCACTCATCTCCCTCGCAAGTCGGAACCTCGCGCTAAAGGAGTCGTTGCCATGAAGAGATCTAGAGGACGAGCGAACCGGACAGATAGATTAGTAGTACATTGAGTATTCGCAATGAATATAGACTAACCCTACGGACGGGGTCTAGCCTCAAAGAATCAAATCCGGTCTGCCCAATAAAACTTAAGCAAACAGGCCTTGGATACACAGTAACATCACAAATACAAGAAAATAGATGCATATGGAAAAGAAAAGGAGGAGGAGGAGGAGAGCACTCCATGCCATGCATATAGCTATGTCTCTTGTCTTCTCACATACTACAGTCATACACCCCTTAGGCAATGAGGCGGGATTTGTGACTTTATTTACACACCATCTCAATGTATTGGAAGAATAGAGAAAGTCAGATATAGATGCATATATTTAGCCTTTATACGATCGAAGTGACCCTTTTTCATCTGAGACATCTGGCATGTCCTCGAGAATCGATATTATTCTAGACTTACATGTATGCAACGAGGTACATATATCGTAGTAATGATGATAGATGGGCTAACACTGTGGACGATAGTGGCGCCATGAGTGAAAAAAGAAATAGCCCTGCTGATTTCATATGAAGCCGTTGTCTGAGACACACGATCAGAGGATAGATAGCATGATGTTAGTTAAGAGAGTATCACCACTAGAACCGATTACAACCTCCTACGACTACTATATATGCTGTGGCAGCAGCTTACTGTAGCAGCACGATGCTGTCTAGCGCTTGATTAGCGTTTGTTTGGAGATGGACTTAGAGTCCACTGTCTTCTTAGTCGTAGCCTGTCGTATATATTTATATATTTGCCTACGGATTCAACTAGCCGAGTCTATACTGATTTGCATTCGTGACTACATGCCGTTGTTGATTTAGTAAGTTTAGTGATTTATTCTTATTTATCCTAAGGCTTGTCGATGTTAGTAGCAAGTAAGCATCTTTAGGCTTGGCAACTCGAGGGAACGTTTTTGAATTCCATTATATTGACGTATGATATGGATGGATGTACATATGTACACTTTGATGCCAAGACGGTGTTAGTAGATATTTTTTGTCTTATGTTTGCTTTGTCTGGCTTTAGCGTAAGCTCCAATATCGATTATGTGACTACAGCCACAAAAATGTTGTTCTGCAGGACAGTCTATTTCACTACCAGGATCCAGACTCTGTTAGTGCGATTTGGAACGCGCGGGATCGAAAAGCGCTCCATGGCCTCAAATCGGAGAAGAAACATCGTGTTTCCTGATTTTTTGTTTTTTGTTTTTTTTCTTATTATTTCCTTCTCGGCATGAAGGATGCCGCCATGTCCTGCTGGACGACATACATACACAACCTCTGTCACTTTTATTTCACTGCTCTTCCAGCTTAGGCCGTCCAAGTGACGCAAAGCAGCGGCAAGACGTTGGCCAGCCTAGCAGGTGCCTCCAGAGCATACGTATGTATATCCCGTGGCTTCTAGGCAATAGTAGTTAGTAGTTAGAGCGCCAGACCAATAGTAGCAACAGGAAGACGAAGATCAATTGTTTGCTTGCTATAAGCGAGGACAAGGTGAACTACTACTACTACTACTACTACTACTACTGCTAGTCTGGTTGCTGCCGCTCACTCCATGAGAGAAGAGTAACCATCCTGCTGATATTTTTTTACAATTTGTTTGGCTAGATAGAGAGCCTTCTTCCTGTCATTCTCTTTCCTTTCATTCTGTGGCTCCGGATAATCGGTCTTTGTTAATTGCAGGCCTGACTCTGCCACCCTCCTCCGTCCTTTTTGGGGAGAAAAGACTAGGAAGGAAATATAATGTAGTACGCCAGCAAACGAGGCAAACAAGGCAAACAGAGATGACGCCTACCAAAGATAAAAGGGAGAAAAAGTAACCCTAATTAAAAATGACAATATTTGTTTGTTCTAGTCGCTTCACTAAAGAATAAAGGTAATAGGAGACAAGTTAGTGCATAGCACGTAGTAGAGCAGACCTTTGTTTTCTTTGCCAGACCTTTTAGTATGCGGCAGGGCAAGCTAGGCCTGTCCCAAAATCTGGCCCCAAGTTGGCCCCATCCACAATACTCTCAGAGCCTTCTACGCAACTTTCCCCCTCTCTTGCTCTAGCAGGCCTTGTTGCTTGTTCCAACTGCGACGTAATATGGTGTTAGGGCGCTGTGAATCGTCATTGGCCATAGCACACCCTTGTATTCCTACTTACCTTCTTCTTCTTTCCTCACGACACGAATAGGCTGCAAACAGGGGAATGGGTAAAGGTCAGAAATGGGGGGTATTCGACCTGTCCCTTGCACTAAGAGGGGAGTGTGGTTATAGAGCAAATAGAAACTAAAACAGAAAAAAAAAACCATCAAGTCAAGCCTTTGGCAGCAGGAATGCTAGAGCTTATACAATGTACAGCTATGGAAGCTAGCAAAGGCATAGCCCTTGCTCGTGCACAGGGAATCATCGAGAGCTGGGAAGAGGAAGAGGAGGATAGAGGTACATGTAATGTAATGTATGTAGAGAAGAGACTCAAGGGAGGGAAGGGAAGGCTTAGAGCTATGGAAACAACCGCCGGCACCAAACGAAGATCGGGTCTCTCGTCACATCTTCTAAATCTTCTATATAAGATCTAGGGCTGCCGTCGATCTCTTTTCTTCTCCTCCACTCAGTCTTCACTCTCATCCTCACTTCTACAATCTCACTCATCTTCATTGCAATCTCTTCACTAGTAGCTGCTCCCTACTAAAACAACCAACTTCTTCTTCTACATCAAGAACTTCTTTCTCTCACTCTCGACATCTTTGATTCTCTCTATCTCTATCTCTATCTCTCTCTCTCTCTTTTTCTCTCTTCAACTTCTACATCTTTCAAAATGTTTGCCATTCAGTCCATGATCACTGCCATTCTGGCCGTCGCCGCTGTCGCCATGCCTACTAAGTTCACCGAGCCTACCCTCGCAGAGGTTGTTGCCCGCGACACCAACCCTCCTAGCACCTGGTCCATCCAGGTCTTCCCTAACGGTACTCACGAGAAGTTCTTCGGCACCATGAAGTCCGTCTTCACTGAGGTTCTCATCGAGAACCCCCTGTTCGAGTCTGACTTCCCCAAGTACAAGTACATGCTGATCGCCATGGGCTGGATCACCGCCGACGAGGCTTCTGAGGCTGAGACTGCCGCCAACGTCACTGTCATCACCCGCAAGTAAATGCACAGACAGGTAGCAAGTCGTGCTTGATCATGAGAACTCTCTTCTCTGTCTTGCATCCATCTCTTTTCGCTCACTACAATTCTTTCCTTTCTATTCTCTTCTTTTCGTGTCCTTATATTTTCCAGGCTGGTTTGTTTGGGAAGCAGTCCTCCGAACACCAACTCCTGCTCGGTTGGCTCGGTGGTTTCTTCCCCATTTCATGGGCCCTGAGTTAAAAACGTGACCGGCTGGTCACAGTTTGATACGAAGAGCCTATGGACCTGTGTCTGTTTTTGCTGTGTCTCATGGAAACATGGCGATGCATATACCCATGACAGTTGTTGGATGTGCAAATACTGTGTATTTTCTTTCTATTTTATTTACATAGCTTCTGTGTGTATTTTCAATATCATTCAACATTATTTAAAAAAAAACAATCTGCATATCCGTGACCAATAGTTCCAGTCCCCTTATATTTTTCTTTTCATTAATGTGCTTTTGGTTTGTTAGAGCCCTGTCTGTGTGTTCCAATGTTTGCCTTCGCCTGTGTTTTATACAGTGACACGTCATCCAGCCGATTGAAATTCATGAACTATTGCGCCGCCCGCATAATATTGTTTGCGTCTTTGTATGCTGACGAGAAAACAATAAAAATGAAAAGAATAAAAAAAATAGTAACTATAACTGTGCTCACATTCACGAAACACGAGTCCCTATTTGAGCATAGCCTGGAAATATTTGATGCTCACATGAAGATGGATATATCAACCAAAAGCTTTATCACGACGTGCGGTCCCTCATAAAAGATCATCTTACTTGCTTACGATTAATTATATGCGGAAACCTCTCCGGCTGCGTGGGTTGATACGGGATCAAATTGACACATTCACATGACTTTTTTGGTTTTAGGGTTAGCTGAACAATGAATCATCACAGCCTGGCTCGTCTGCTGGAAGAAAGTAAGCACGGAATATGTTTTTCACTTGGCTTTCGTGGACTGCTCACAGTAGCTTAGACGAGACCAGATAATCCCAGCATAAACCTATTTTACTCGCTGTTGCGCCTTATATCCATGTGGTGACTACAGACGAAGAATCTTACGGATAGATACTTCTAATGCTATGTATGTATGTCGATCATTTATCTGCAAGAAGACATGGCATGAAATGATCGATGGAGTGACAGCTAGTATTCCTACAAAGCATATTGGAAGTCTATAACTATGAACATATCTTAAAGGGGATGCATTGTTCTGATACCACTAATAGTAACAGTCAATGATTGGCATATGCATGCTAGTTGATCACAGAAACAAGACCAACTTCCGGCCGGCAAGGTGTGCCTTTATTTTGTTGAAGGAAAGAGGAGGTAAAGCTAGCCTTCTGATGTCTTAGGAGACTCCGCTCATTGGGTCGTGGCGAAGAAAAGCCTAGTTTGACGTGAGTTATGCTACAGGTTTCTGACATCCAGGCACAGAATGTTTGTTTACCATGATGTTGTGCCTGACTTGCTAGTATTTCGCGCATGAAATAGCAAGATAGAAGCTATTGTTATCCTTAGTTAACCATTTTTTTCGTGATAAGCATGTTTAGTTCACTCTCGTTCAGCAAACAATTCAGAAGGCTTATATTATTTATACATGACTACTCACTAAGCCAATTTCACTAACTGATGAATGGCTGATGTGACTTATTCACCACGGACCCATGTTCATAACGCGTTGAAACATGGCACTGAAGCTGACCCTTCCTCCTGTATCAAACAAAGCCGAGAAGAGTTTAGCCGTAGCACAAATAACGCATTGAAAGTGATTACTTTGCTAGATTAGATAATAACTGCGGCTAGTGGCAGTATCAGTCAGTAACAACAGCAACTAAAAAGTCAGTTGTGGTTTTGTTTGTTTGAGCCACAAGCGCAGTTTTCCCAGAGATGCTATGTTGAACGATGTACATGTAATGGTGAGCTGTGTTTGTTTGCACGGTGTATCGTGTACTGTTTACTGTTTATTTACATAATGTATACAGTTTACGGTATGTAAGTATTCATAGGTGCATATAAAATAAAACGTAAGAAATATATAAACCCCACCAACTGTAGACTTAAACTGTGAGAAAAAGAAGGGACTTTGTACTTCAGCACAAATAGCAGGGGGGTTTCAAAAAGGTATTTAGCCCATAAAAGACTAAGTACTCCTCACTTAGTCTTCCAAAGCAAGAAAGGAAACAGAGCTGCGGGCCAACTTAACGTCAAGGCCTTTTTAGCTGCCACTTTTTTGCCGCTCTCGAGTCCCCACCGCCTCCTACTTTTGCGTGCCGGCTTTGCAGTAGGTAGATTTGTTTAATGATGACACCATCGATAGCTATGAATAGACAACATCATTTAGAGATATACTATAAACTGACACCGAAAACGCTTTAGGTTACAAGATAAGACGATATTAATGTATCTAAAGTTACTATAAAAGGAAAGATAAGATACTCCTGAGGTCAACGTCTGACTGTTTTCAGAACATATTTAATATAGCCATTGTCGTCTGATTTATACAAGTCGACCTTTGCGTGGAGAAGATCATAGAGTATTGCATACAGTCTATCACTATAGCCCAAACACGGATATAGAGAAGCATCCATACCAATTGCTAAACATACTGGAACAGCAGAGCTTGGTCTTGGCTCTAATACCTCAACTGTTCCTGAGGAGGAAGGTGTACTCCGAAGACAAAGCATTAACCCAAGTACTGGGGTTTGTGCAATATCAATTCCAAGGTACTTGATAGCTGTCTGGATAGAGTCTCTAGCCTCATTCTTGAGAGAAAGAGTAT
>RHLR01000645.1:0-15946 GCA_009806335.1 Davidsoniella australis | reverse complement strand
TCGGCAACAACAGCAGCAGCAGCAGCAGACAGCAACAACAACGACACAACAAGGCTCAACAGGCTCAACAGGCTCAACAACAACAGCATCAAGCTCAATTTAATGCTCTGGCTGCTAACCCTACACTTGCGGCGGCAATGGCTAACCCGGCCTTCATCCAATTCCTTGCCCAAAACATGGGAGGTCAACAGAACCAAAATCAGGGATCTGGTGGACAGTAGTAGAGAGGTTCATTATAGATTGCTAGAACGATCTTGATGACTATTTATCAAATGGAAGAAAAACAAACCCGGAAACTAAAAGGAGGCGAGAATAGAAAGATAAAAAGATAGCATATGCATTATAATACCACATTAATCTTTGACCACAACACACTCAACTATGAAAAGTAATTTGACATTTCGTTACACAAACCCTTGTCACGTGTAACCCTAATGGATATCATTTCAATTTCAAAGTCGAAAGGGTTGATGTGTAACTTTAACATGGTGTTGTATTTGTATCACGTAATGACATTTCCACGTAAGTGACCAATCATTTCTTCTTTAAAAGGCAGGCTATAAATACCACGGGATATGATAGAAGCATTTTGATTGTTATAACAACAATATAGTGCAGTAGAAGCGATTATGAAGGGGTGCAAGTGTGAAGATTCATTGATTGAACCCCGTTGCAAGCTACGTTGCTACTGGCTTCATACAAGGTCGTGCTTTTGAAAAAAAGCTATTTGTAGGTTATAAATATATGTAATTAACATTAGTGATTATTATAAGCTGTTGTGAAACTGTGGAGTATCTGATCTGCCTTCCAGAAGTGTGATTGACAAATCATGAGAAGTACCTACAAATGTGTATATCTCAGCAAGTAAGCATAGGGGTGGGAAATCAGAGAGATAGTTTCAATGTGACTGTAATTTCGGAATGGCAAAAAATAGTAGCAATATATGGAATGAAATGCCGTGCCAATGATGTCAATACATCAAAAAGGGCCTTCATGACTTTACGAAACAGACTGGCTAGGCCTAAAGGTCTTGATATATATATATTCTTGTTTGGAGGAATGCTTCTTGATATGGTCTAATGAGAAACCCTTGTTCCAATTAAGTTTGCGGAGACTTTTTATAAGACAACAACTAATAACTATGCAAAGTGAGAATGTATTAGCAAAAGTTGATCAGCACTGGCGGCTGTCATTATTATCATGCACACTGTTTGTTTTGAGACAAGGACTTTTTGGACGGCTTCAAAGCCAAAGAGTTAAAATATCCCCTCAAAAAAAACAGACAATAAAGAAACAGAGGTTAACCAAAACTGGTTGGCAGATATTCGCAAAAGATCTCGCAAATCTATTTCTCAGTTGGTGAGTTTCTCAAACACAAGATTTGCTTTGAAAAAAAAGAAAATTGGAAGAGAGAAATCACAAGTGGGAGGGGGGACTGAGCTAAGCCATTGCAGATCCTGTACTGCTTTGAGCATAAGACGGACAAGGGAAATACGCTTTTTTTGACAGTATTTGAATATCAATTGCATGTTGGCACCGGAGCAAGTTTCAACATTGATAATGATTTTTGAAATTACAACATGTGATTTATCATAGCATGGGGTTTTCAAGTCGAGCATTTCACGAGACAAATAAGAATCAGGAAGGACAACAAAACATGGGAAACCAGCAATCTGTCGAACTATGACGATATCATCATTTTCTTGGCCGACTCCACTCGTAGGGCGCCATCTTATTATCTGTCTTTTCGTTGCTATTGTCTGAGAATGGAACGAGCTTCCTAGAAGAAACAAAGAAGGCTCGTATCACAATATGATCTAAACAAAAAAAACTGGACATCGATGTTTGTCTCTCTGGCTATTGATCGGAGTTATTATCCATTATTACTCCGGGCGAGACAAGTAAGAATACAAAGCGTTGTAGGGCAGGCCGAAGACGAATCACAAGAAGCTAAAAGAGTCCACAATAGCATTGTAGTTGTACAGGCGAACAAGCTATGCTCTCATTCTTTATTTTCTGTTTGCAGTTGTCGTAGACATGAGAGACTTATCGGTGGCCACCGGATTTTGGCTTCGAATGACAGGCCTAAATTTAGAGAATGAGTGTATTTCAGGATACCATGCAAAAACAAAAATTGAGACGTATGTACATGTATATTTAGGGTTGTGAGATCCAGAGGTGGCTAAGAAAAGGAATAACGATGCAAGGGGAGGGGAAGGGGGGCTAATTGTGGAGATCTGAAAGTCACGATGTATTTTATTTGTAGAAATGGCCGGAGATCTCAGTACTGCAAGTTGATAATTGTGCCGGATCAGAATTATTTCTGGAATATTTATAATTTATACTACACGTCATGTTTCGTGTGTATGCCACAAAAAACAACGGAGATATGACAGGGGGTAGAGGGCCCTTTACTTGCAATCTAATCTTGTAAACATCTGAAATTGAGAGCAACAGAAAAAGAACATAGTGAAAAAAAAAAACAAAGCTTAAGCCACTAGAAAGCCCGTCCGCAAGACTTTTATTCATCTGGCTGTTTTAATGCTCTTTCTCTCCATATGCTGCAGGAACCAGAAACTGGCTCAAGCGTGCCTCTCTTTTCTTCTTCTTCTTTTCTTTCTTCTAAGGCCCTGGCTTTCGGTAGCTGGGTTGCAATTTCTGGCGAGGGTGGACGGATCGCAAATGGTTCCCGCACCCGATTTTTAGATATAACAAAGATCAGAAAAGTACCGGGAAAGAAAGAAAACATACAGTACATATAGAGTCAAGAGAGGAGAGGACAGCACAAGAGAAGAAGCTCGGCTCAGTTTCGAAATTCTGCGGCGGACAAGACGTTGCTGAGCGTAGCCTATCAACTGGTTAGAACGCCGCTCAAGTCCTTCTGAACGAAGCAAAGGGTGAGTGCACAGCGCAGGTGTCAGCCAAAGCATAAGAAAGCATGGTATTAGACGGACACGAGATTGGGACTATTCATGCAAGACTTCGCGGTAAGCGAGTTTGAGGGTCTAGATGGAAGGTTGACTATCGTGAGGTGAGAATTGACCGAGTGAGCAGGCCTCGCAGATAGTTGTGGGTTTTGAGTCAACTGTGGAGATAGAGACAGACAGATCAAATTATCTAGATGGGAAAATGACCATGCTACCTATGACGACGGCTTGATGACGACCATGGAAGGCGGCGCGGTGTCTGTGGGCTGTTATGGACACTTGACTAGCTTTGGGTGACATTTGCTAGGTTGCCTTAGTAAGATCCAGCAGGCTTTAGCTAGAGAGAAGATGTCTCCTGTAGAATTGTTAAGGTACAATAGGTAGTAGGGTAGCATTGGCACTGGAATATATAAGGGGGCTACTAACAAGCGTAAGTTGGTGATACTTTGATAACCAAGACTTGCATAGGAAAATAAGATAAAAAATGCCAATAAAGCAAGCAAAAAGCAACCCTGCTTGATTTAACGTACTCGATACCTTTCCAGCCATCTGAAACACCAAAAACGCATGTGGGAAAAGGCGTAGTCTATAGGGCTTAGCAGGATAGAGGAACATGTACCCTATACATCTCGGGTGATCTGGGACTCTGATTGGCCTGTAGACTATTAAAGCTTGGAGCCATTGTCCAATCACAAGTGAACTGTCCCTGGAAAATAAGTGCAGGGACCCCTGGCTCGACGTTGCGTTTATGCGGATCGTAATGTTGAATGAGTTGGACAAGCTGTAGGACTAACAAGAGCAAGCAAGATAAGATAAAGAGAAGATAGCCAGACAAATCTAGGTTATTCGTAGTTGAAGTTGTATAGATACGATATACTGCTTAAGAGATACGATGTATTGCTACTAGATAAAGCACTGACATCAATTTACTGATTCCTAGTTGTGATACTATCATTTCTAGCTCTACCTGTACATACGTAACATGTATATATTACACCCAATTACATAGCAGCCCACTAGTCTAAAGTCTATGTTGTTTGATCAGCGGATTAGAGATGCATGCTGAGTAGCCACTGACGACGATCATCATCGGGATAGCTCCAGTGCAACCAAATCCAGACTGGGGGGCCTCTAGTAATTGTTGTGTTGCTTTGCACAGTGTCTCCAAGGCAAAAGGCCTCGCCAAGAAAGCGACGATAAGTGATAGATACTAAAAAAAGTGATGAAAGAAAAGAGACGAGGTGAAGGTGAAAAAAAAAATAAGAGGCGACGATAATGCTGCTCTGAACCCCCCCTCGAAATCACAACAAAGGCACCGAGGGAATAATGCAACTGCATAACTTCTGGCAAGGAGAAAGACAGAAAACAGAGAAGCTTCCCAGAGTCGTCCGCACTCCGCCAATACCAGAAGACGGCTCCTGGGTGGGTATCCATGGTGAAGCAACTGCCTAACACGCTCGCGGCGACGCTGTAGGGCACAATAGTGCGCTGTGCGCTGGAGAGTCGGAAACGGAGAGCCTTGTAAAAGTGGAAGCACAAAACAGAGGGAGAGAAAAAAACAAGGTGGAAAGAATTCTTTTAGTGGGCTGAAGACAACATAGCTTGGGCTGGACTACGAGAAAGACTGAAGAAACACCGTTTCTGCAGAGGTAAAGAGGCAGCAGCGGCTGAGATCACGATGTTGCTCGACCGCCCGTAGGGCGACCCAGTAGAGCCTGGGCTACAGTAGGCCGTCGAGCATACCAAAGATGAAGCCTAGTATCGTCTGTTTGTCTGGCTCTCTTCTCTTTCTGCTTTCTGCTCGCACTGGGAACACCCTGGCCACCCGCTGATCCCATGCTGGTCTTCGGCCCCTGTCTATCTCTTCTCTTTGTTGCACTTTTTTCCAACCCAATTTTATTAGTATGGGTTCGTCACTTTTTTTTGCTGCATTTTCGCATTCTTTTCATGGTCTATTTTCAATTCTTTCTTCTTGGTTATTGCTATCCTTGCGCACCCGACCCCTGGCCGTGTCGCTCCTTCCTCCTGGGTCCCACACTCCAAAAAAAATCATTGACGTTCTTCCCTCGCTATTTTTTTTGGTTCTTGTGTGGTAGCTGCTATTTATGCGTGCAGCGTCGCGTTGTTGTAGTAATTGCCTGCTTCGCTTTTGAGGACCTCGTCTGCTCTCCCCTCGTCCCTGGATATTTTATTTCTCTCTTTTTCTTTTCTTTCTTTTCTTTTTTATTAATCCCAATCTTGCGATTTGATCCACGGCTTCATTCTAGTCGCCTCTTGATATTTCAAGCATCCTTTGCTGCCCTGAGGGACGCCTTGCGCCTTCTCTTCATAGTTTCTCCTGCCCTCCTTTGTTGATATATACTATCGTCACTCTTACAGGACTAGCCATTATTACATAGACAGCATACGTAGATATCTGTCTCTATACCCTCATTTTCACCTATATCTCTACCACTCACGACCTCACCTTGTTACGACCTTTTATAGCTTACAACCTTAACTTCTAATACTGCCCGTCATGCATCTTCCCGCTTCTGTAATGTCCAGCATCTGGTTAGTCCAGGAAGCTGAATATTCTCGTGCCTCGAATGCTGCCTTTCCTACATCGACCGCCGTCTACGAGAACGCTCTGCGCGTCCGCTCACCATCAGACAGTAACGATGACTCTGTAAGACTGACTTATAGACAAAGTATACTAGTAGTAAAGTACTAACCAAATTGGTGTCATCAGGCCACCACTACCGAGCAGGCCACCTCGACTGGCTCCGATATCTTTCCCACTGAGATCTCCAACATCGAGGCCACTGAGAGTGCCACTGCTACTGCTTCTGAACTGGCTTTAGCCGGCGCTCTTACCACCGAGTCCTCGAGCACTTCTGACTCGTCCTCGTCATCTACTGTTGCCGCCACATCTTCCGCTGCTACATCCTCTACTAGCGAGGAGAGCTCTGGTGTCAGCGGAGCCACCATCGCTGCCGTGATCGTGTGTGTTCTCGGTGCGCTGCTTTTCGTTGGCCTCGGTATCTACTTCTTCATGCAGCACAAGAAGAAGCAAGCCCAGCGCCAGCGTCTCATGGATGAGAAGCCCCATCAGTCGCCCGTCATCAACTCCATGGCCAACAAGGGCCCTGCACCTTCTCGCCCCGCTCCTCCTACTGGTCCCGGAAGTTCTCTTCGCTCGTCTTCTTTCGCACCTCTTGTGCCTCTCAAGGATTCTTCCAACCTCGCGAATCCCTTCGGTGCCAACGCCGAGAAGATCAATGCCCCCGAATCACAGAACCCCTTTGCTGATGATCGTGCTGCCTCGCCGCCATCTACTGGTACTGCTGTGACTACCGATGGAGCAACTGCCGTTTCTGCCATGCATATGAAGCGTACTGCCTCCCGCCGCAACGTGAACAACTTGGATGTGACTGTTCCCGGCCTGAAAGGGTTGCCCGGCCCGCCTAGCCCGTCCGCCAGTGAATACAGCCTCAGCATGATCCCCTCAGGTTCCTCCGTAACTGCCACTGCCGCCGCCTCTTCGACTTCCCCTGTACACCGTGTCAAGCTAGAATTCAAGCCGACTCTCGAGGATGAAATAGAACTCCAGACTGGTCAGCTAGTCCGCGTCTTGCACGAGTATGACGATGGTTGGGCTCTATGCATCCGTCTCGACCGTTCGCAACAAGGCGTCGCTCCTCGTGCTTGCCTATCAGATCAGCCCGTCAAGCCTCGCCCAGCTAACGCAAAGCCACCACCGGTTGCCATGAACAACACCTCGCCTAGACCATTCTCTCCTAACACACCGCGTCCAAGCAGCCGGAACGGAGTCTCATCCGAAGCCGCTGCCGCCGCCCCTGGCTCAGCATACTAAGATGAACAAGAAAAGGAAAAAAATCTACAAATAAACAAACAAATTTCATTCTCAAATATTCTTTTCATATCTTTGTCATCATGATAACTTGCTAGGGGTTTCGGAAGGGCGGCGTTCCCTTCCATCGCGAGCTATTAGCTAGTATATATTACTTCTTTGTCTTTGGGTAGCGAGCGGGCGTTTCACTTTTGTGTTTTTATTACATTACATCTTCCTATCCCATCCATATCTATCCACTCTAGGAAAACAAGAATGTCTTTCGACCTCTTCTTTTCCTTGTCCTTTCTTTTGTTTCTCGTCCTTTTTTAGATATATATTCATCTCAAGCCATATATTGACTCCTATCTTTCTGGTATATATAAGACAAGTGTTAGTTTTGTTTTTTTCTTTGTCCATTCCTTTTTTCCCCCTTTTTTTGACTGAAACTATTTGTCTCAGCCATGAATATAACTTTGACATCTCACCCTCACACCTTTATTCAATTTAATGATATGTGATAAATCTATGTATGTACAGATATATATGACATGCAAATAAGCAGATAATCTGCCATCCAACGAAATTTACATCACTCGTTTGCGTATATAAACTTCTAATGTTTATTTGTCAATAGTGAAACCAATGAAATACACCAATAAGATAAAAAATACACAAGGCCCTACTTTAAATACTCCATTCACATAAGTGCCAAAGGCATAATTTAGAAGATCTTGTTCATGGCCTGATGAGCTAGTTCGACACCCAAGAACGTCGCCGCGTTAGCCGGCACAGCTCTCGCCAACGCCGGGCCAAAGCCTGGGAAGAACGCCTTATACCCGCCCTTAGCATATAGTTCCTTAACCGCACCACTAATCGTGCTACTCGCCGAACCTTCCGCTGCCGTCTGTAGTCGACTCTTGACCGTATCGATAGGGAAGACTGGAACCCACATAGCCACACCAGCCGCAGCACCAGCCACCGTGATAGCGCCCAACGACAATTCGCCGGTTGGCTTACCCGAAGCGTCCTTCGGCGTCAGACGACGCTTGATGATTTCGTATGCGGCAAAGTAAGCGGCCGATCCAGGTCCGTCGCGCGCTAGCGTAGCTGCGCTACCACGGAACACACTGCGGATACCACCGGTGCGATATAGCTGGCGCACGACATCGGTACCGCCGGAATACTGTGGCTTCTCGCCGGGCGCCAGAGTCTTTTGGCCTTGTACTTGGAGAATGACTTTGACGCGCTCAAAGGGTGCGGTTATGGCTGTCATGGGAATGGCGGAGAAGAAGCCGGCCGTGGAAATTTGCGTGATTGTGAGGGAGCCGTCAGGCGCGGAGGGGAGAACGGAGCGGACCATGTCTTTGCCGAGATCGTAACCCCAGAAGGAGACAGCGACTATATCAAGCTCAAGGATTCATAGATTAGCAACCGAGATATCTCTCTACTGTGCCTTCAAAGAGAAATAGAGAGGAGAAATGTGATTTCAAACTTACACATGGGCGTAACACCAACTAGAGGCGCACTCACACCGGCATACAAGCCGCGGCGCAGACCATCTTTGGCTACACTCTTCTTGACTACATCTATCGCACTGGAATAGACGCCCTGGTCAGCCGTTTGTAGACGGACCTTGACTAGATCGAACGGATGGCCAACGATCACAGCGCAAACACCACCGAAGCCACCGGCAGCCAGCGAGCGGAACTGCGCAAGTAGGGCGGATTCTTTTTGTTCAGACATTGCTTCTTCGGGGGGGTTTTTTTTTTGGGGGGGGGGGGGGGCGTATTCGTTGATCTAAATCGGGAAACGAAGGGCAGATAGATTCTCGAGAACAACGGATAGATCAGAGAATAAATAGACGGTTGACTGCCGGAGATCGTAGAACTGGCTGTGTTTAGAGTGGGATCAGATCGTCGGCCTTGTCAAAGGAGGGGGAGGAGGAGGGTAGGTCGGCCCAGAAATCGGCAAGCACAAAAAGTGTCGGCAGTTTTGAAGTTCTCGGGACGCTAAAAAAAGCTCAGAGCTAAGCTTGAAGCTTGCCGATATTTTCAAAGTCGATTCGATTCTAAGAGGGAACAGAAGGCTTAGACTTCTTTAGTAAATGTAAACAGGTTGTTGATGTGTAAGCTACGATGAATGAAAGAGAAAGGGCTTATTGAACAATTCTCTTGTGCTCTCTTGGCAATCACGATGAAAACGGAACACCAAAAAAGTCCTCTCTGCAAATAAAAAGAAAAAGCTCCGATTCACCTTTTTTGGCTTGTGATTGATCGGTCCAGGTTATCAAGCTCTCTTTCCCGAAACAATTAAATGCTCCAATTATTTCCCTCCCTATGTTGATTTTCTAGGAAGAAAAGAGAGAGAGCGAAAGCCCCGCTTTTTAGATGGTTTCAAAGCGCTATTGTATCCTATGATAAAATAGTGTAAAGAAATAGGCTTTTCTTCCTATGATACATACTTCAATTGAGCCGAGGTAATAGTTCACCGAGAAGATATTCCATTTTGATGGTTACGCTTTCGCTCACATGAGTCTTCTGTTTCTTTTTCTCATACTCATAGAGATAGATATCATCAATAAATCAAAGAAAATGACTAGTTTCCAGATAAGCGTGCTAGAATTGCTATCCTGATACTTACAAGGCTAATTCGATATATTCCACCTATGATATAATATATGGATGTAATTTCAACTCTACTTCACAGTATACACAATGTTTGTTAGTCAGTGTCTTGTTGAATTGTTTACTAAAGGCAGATTTCCTTAAATGGCGATTAGCATCACCATTCCATAGTTATGTATGACATATACATGTATCTAATTAGTTATAGTTGTAGCATATAACTATTTGGCTTTGTCCCAGTTTCCTTTCCTGCATATTGTTGTCGGTTCCTCAACCAACTTCGAAACCCAACAAAAAACAAGAAGGAAGAGTAGCCCACTACAAAATCAACATATAAAAACTGCCCTTTCTCTGTCACCCCTTCTACAACAAAAGCGTTCTTTTTTTCTTCCATGTTGAAAATAAAAGACTTCCTCCTGATTCATTATGGCGTCTCTTTTGCATACCATTGTGGCCCTTGAAGTCAAATCTTACAAAAACGTCGCCCATCCGCTTTTCATCGAAAATACAGATGTCAGCATATTTAGCACAAAATCACCCATCCACGATTTTTCGTCAGCTGAAGATACTTGCAAAACCTCGACGAAAATATCATTTATTTGTCTACATCAGACGATCAATATGCAGTGAGTTATCTGCTATGGCAACTATAGCTAATACTTTTACTCATTTCCCGCCTTAAACCAGCCGACGTCTTTATCTCACATACTGAAATGTGCTGAAATCCAAAAAGAAAAAAAACTGATATCAAGAAGAGAAAAAGAAAGAGTGAGCTGAGAAGGGTATGTATGATAATATTGAAAAACAAAGGAAAGAAGAAAAATAAAACAAAAAGTTAGAGTAAGTAGAGATTGTGTTCGCCATCTTGGCGGTCTATGGTCGTGAAAACGAATTCGAAAAGAAAAAAAAGAGGTATGTATAACGCGGAGAAAAACGAACCGATTAAGAAATATGACGAGAAGAAAGGAAAAGGAAAACAAAACTATGCATGCTATCGAGGTGTTCTGTTTTCCTGTTGATGCATTCAACACTACAAAGTCAAGAGATTTTGGGTCTGCATTTGTTGATACGTTCGTTTTGTTTAGTGTTATTGCAAAAAAGAAAACGTGAGTAGCATTCGGTTGATCTCCTGAACTCTTAGGCGCAATTTTATATAGTAGGTGCGCCCCAGAGTCTACTAGTCGTCATACGAGTTCTAAAGTTAGACTCGATTCCCTCTGAGGCAACTCCATCGCCAAAGAACGGAGATATCAAAGGCTCGCGGATCGGAGACCCGATTGGCGAGTGAATTGGCGACCGTACAGGCGCAGAGCCGAGGCGGTCAAGACAAGATGTCATCGGAGGGCCAAATGACGGCGGTGAGGTGGGATCAGGTTCAGCAAACGCTGATACGGATACGTCCACAGTTGGCGTTACAACGAGCTTGGCGGCCTTGCTGTCAGAGGGGAACCCGGACGACAGCGATAGCAGCGTTGGCGACACCATTGGTGGGCTGACTTTGCCGTTGCTTAGTGTCAAGCCGAGACTCGGGCTGGTGCGCTGAGAAGTATTCTGCGAGATGGGAGGCGTGAACTTGCGCTTGTTGTCGAAATCAGGGAAGAAGTCATCCTCCTCTTCATCATCGTCTATGAGCGAGCTAGTAGCGCTAGCCCTCAATGCATCGCCAAAGCCCCAAAGACCAGTCTTGGTTGCGGTAGCAGGAGCAGCCACTGACAAAGTCTTAGCAGAGGAGACGCTGGGCACATCAACAGCAGAATTAACAGTAGATAGTGGTGAGCCAACTCTGCCTAAAGAGTTGAGCGTCGAAACACCCTTTGTCAGCAACTTGTTAGTGGCAAAGGAGTTCGAGCCCAGCTGGGTAGGAGGTAGGTTCTTGACTGTCCCCGAACTATCCCACTTCTTCATGAAATTTGTCACACCGCTACCCATGGTGATACCAGTCTGATTCACAGGGCTATTCGAAGAGCTAAACTGGTAGTCGGGATCATCAGACTTGTGTGGGCCGAAGATTCCGCCTTCTGGTAGACCAAATGATGCAGACACCGAAGAGCTTCTGTTATGCGACCACATTTCGGGCTTCGTCGACGTCTTGATCGACGGCATGATAGCATTCGAGATTGCCGAAATGCGTTCGCGATTTACGGCGGGCTTGTTCACGCCAAGGTTCCACGTTGGAATTACACCAGACCGGCCGATGCCAGTGGAACTGGATGCCGTTCTGAGATGCTCCGTACTAGCAATTAGATTCATGTCGTAATATTGGTGCACGGGAATACTGTTCTTCACAAGGTTGAGAGACGTGTCATCGGACTGATCGGTGTTGGGCAAGAATGGTGACACATGCTCATACTCATTGCCGGGCTTGCGTACGGCCATAGTCAAAGACGCCATGCTGACATCCATAAGTGCAGGCTGGTGCGTCATTGCGCCAATCATAGCATTGCAGCCAGCACCATGCGATACCATGATCACCACATTTTCAATTTCAACATCATCATCACCATCCTCTGACCATGTATCTTCAATCTTGTCTGCTTCAGGAGCGCAACGCACATGGCCAATATCAGCAGCATCGTCAGTCGTCGAGTACCAATCAACTAAACCCTGCAAACCCTTGCGGAATCGGTTGTGCATAGCAGTCCATTCTTCTGGGAAAGTTCCGCCTTCACCCCAATCTATCTGTTTACTGGATGACTCCCACTGGTAGTCAAAAACAAGGCATGAGTCTCGGGCATGGGCTACATAACTGTCAGGTATTCTTCCGCTGGACGAGATGGGGAAATGAGGAACAGGCGCAATATATCCAAGTTCACCCAAGGGTCTTGGTGGTGGAAGATCTTCGTCGATATCATCCTCGTCTGAGCCCTCGAACGGGTCTTCCGGAACAGTAGCCGTGGTTCTTCCACCCGTCCATAGTTGCGGTGAAAGTATTGGTGGCGAGATAGGCGAGACTACGGTTTTGTTAAAGTCTTTGGCATACACTTCACGCTTAAGCAACTGAGCTTTGGAACTTTCAATCATGACAGACGTCTTAGGTGGTGGCGAAATAGTCTCGTAGTATTCCGCAGCAAGCCATTCACCAAGGAACTCGTCAAGGCGTAGAATGGCTTTGTGGAAATGGTGGTGGTGCGGTGTGTCATGTTGCTGTAGATCCAGGGTAGGCCGTGATGAACCCGAAGGCTTGAGAATCGGGCTCGGGATTACAATAGGGTTGGATGACCCTCTCCGGGTTGACGGGATAGTCGGCGGCGCAGTAATAGGCTGTGCAAGTCCGGCACTGATTCCGACAGCGGTTTGGACACAGCGTAGGAACGGGGAGCAATGGATCGCGACCTTGAAGCGTCTGCGGCGTTTGGTTGTAGTTTTGTTGGTTGATAAATTCGGGGAGGCCGGGGCGTCGCTTTCGGCTTGAGCCTGTGCCAGAATAGTAGCAATTCGAGCACCAACTGCGCGGGCTTGAATCCACCCGCCGTATGAAAGAGGTGTGTCGTATGGAGTTGGGGAAGATTCGGCCCAGGATTTATCGCCAACGTCGAGACGCATGCCATGTCTATATCAAGGACATTCATTGTTAGTGTTTTTTCAAGCAAACAAAGTTGGCTATATATTTGATATATTATGCCGGACAGGTAGGACATTAAAGACGGTCGTTTTGCGGGCTACGACATACCTGACGACAAACATATAAGCGGGAGGCCGCGCCATGTCTGATAATATGTATATGTGGTCCGGTAGAATAGAGTTTTGTAGTTGTAGAGAAGTGAAGTTTGTGAGGATAGCTCGTTTCTGTCAATGAGAAGGGGAACGCAGCGTATTTGAGGATCGATAATCACAAGCCAGAAAACGCTGGTACCAGTCGTATTTGCTGGTGCAGTACCTACTGTACTTGCACTAGTTACAAGTACTGGGTAGCAGCAAGTCAGTCCTTGTTGTTCCAGGGGCACGCACAAAGCGTCACAAAGAACCAGGCCAAAAGTAAGAAAGGATAGCAAGGGTACCCAGGCTTGTGCTTATGGTTTTGTCACAAAGAAGGGAGAGAAAAAAAGGTTGGAAGAGTGAAGGTATATGGAAGATCAAGAGAGATGAAGTATAAAATAACGTCGACAAAAAGGATTGAAGGATGTCTTTCGATGACAAAGAAGCTCCGAATGAGGACCAAGCTAAAAGCGAACAAAAATCACGTCAGAAGTCCAAGCATCAGCAAACTTATCAGATTGAGGACGGAGCAAGAGATTCATTAGGAAAATAAATTTGACTTTTGGATCTAAAGCCAGAAGCAAAGCCGAGAACGGGCGACGCCAAGCGAGCGTTCTAGTAGTTGTCGTAGACCAGAGTAGACAGTCGGCCCAATAGAGAAAGTCGGAGAGGGGCCTGATGGCTCTGGAGCAACGCTATTCACTGGGATCAGGGAAGCTCGGTGCAGTCTTTGTTAGTTAGACGATAGTTGTAGTGTACAGTGTACTGTGGTTGGCTCTAGTGGTTGTCTCTGCTTCTACCCGGCTATGCAGGGCAGTGTCTTACAGTGACAGAGGTTTTTTTTAATTTTTATTTATTTTTACAATTAGAAGCGGAAGGCGAGGAAGAGGCGAGACCGCGATAAGAGGGAGCAAAAACAAAGCAGATATAGCGTTCTAATATCTAACAGCGGACGGATGATCAACACCGGAAAAAAGAGACCTTGTTGGTTATGGCACGATAATTTAGTGTGAGCTGACGTCAAGCTACTTATCAACAAAACAAAATGTGGTGAAACCTAGAACTAAGCAATTACTTAGAGAAGCAGTGCGCACATTAGATGGAATTGAAATTGGAATTGAGTTTCGTTTCAGCATCGCTCATCGATCCGCGATCAAGAGACAAAAGAGGAGAAATCTGGAGTTCTGTTTGATGCTGAATAATTAATTGGAGATGGCGTGCAGACCACCACCACCAAGAAATTGCAGTCCTAAATCAGAAAATAACAACCGAGCATGTGATACACTCATTATTGACTATCTATCTGTATTTGTAAATTTATACGGCTAGCATTTCCCGCAAAATAACAAAGCGAGCTCAGCGCTTAGACCAGCTCTGTTTCCTTTGTATCTTTGTACTAATAAATTATAGAATAGAACCTTGTACATAGTTCCAAAATGGCGTCAATAATAGAGGGGCATCACCTTAGAAGAAAGCTTTGGCTGGCTTCCGGGGCGACGGTTCAAAATTCTAATAGGAGCAATTGACGATTGTTCTAGGATGTTTTCCGAGTAAAAGCAGTAAAAGCCTATATAGTCGGCTTCCTCATATAGAAGCCAATAGTAACGAGAATATATATATAAATGCGCCTTGGAAGCTGTGATTTCGGGCCGTGCTGAAAGTTTCAAATCTTCAGTAGAGCTCCAGTGGCGTTGTAGTATGTAGTAGAAGGGATTGCAATGCAACACAGCACGTGGATATCGGATTCAATGGATTGCCTTTTTTTTCTTGCTCCAAAAGCTAGTTATCCTGTCGGCTAATCGAATCATTGAATATCCAATGCGAACTGGTGGCCTTTGGGTACTTCGAGTCGGTGTTTTGTGTCCAGGACGAAAAAATGCTGTGCAGAAGGGCGAGTAGCGAAACGCGAAATGTCTCCTATCTGGATATCAGGCATGTGAAAAAAAGCGAGAATGTGCCAAGCAAACGACAGGCGCTTGGAATATCCAAATCACCATGCCTTGCCTTGTTGCTAATAATGATGATAATATTGACCCGGCTTTTACTTTGGTTTGGTGCCGCAAAGTCCGGGGTGACAGACGGGCATCAAAGGAGAGACGAGATCTCTAGGTCTCGCACTTAATGTTCAGATAGAAGATAACCTGTATCTCGGCATTAACAAGGCTAGACAGTGCCATTAGAGAGATTGTCGTAGATTGATGGGACCGATATTTTCTGGGTTTCTTGCTTACATATACAATATGTGCGAATATAGGTTCCTGACAAATTTGGCACTACAGCTTCAGGGTCAGGAGATAATGTTTAGACCTACGTGGAGAAATCGAACGACACAGGCTATTCCCCAATCTACGGGTTCTAATTCTAAATCCAGCGTCGTGTCCATTGGACTACATCCATAGCATGCAGTAATTGCATCGCGATTATGGCCAGATCGTGGAACCAGAGCCCTGAATCTAGTGGCAACAGCCTATTCTGTGCTGGCACTTGTGCTCCAACAATAACAGGCAATAGCAGATTCTGCGCATCACATGGTGTGCTTTTTTCTTCCCGTACTCTTTTCTCGTATTGTAGCATTGTCTCTTTTTTTTTTTATAACTCATTAATCTTCTGCAATTAAGATGTAGCACTGTCTCTTGTTATGGCATTTATGTTCATGTCAAATTATGTCGTGCATTATTGTAAATGTTCAAAAGTAGCAACTAAGACGACAGGCAGTGCATAAGAAATATCGGAATTGGAATTGGAATTGGTATTGTTAACGAGCACGGTGGAGGCGGGTCAAAAAAGAACGCGGCTCACACCCATCACCATAAGGGACATATGCACGGTGCCTATCTACTATCTAACTAGCCTATAAACACAAA
>RHLR01000644.1:0-16002 GCA_009806335.1 Davidsoniella australis | reverse complement strand
CAGCATTGGGAATATGTGCTGGTCGCTCTTAAAAACCCACGACGAAGGGGAAAAGTTCGTCTTTGGACGGAGGGGGAGGTACTCGAACTCAAAGGTACCCCCCCGAGGGTTGTAGGAGGGAAGGTTGCTAGGTATGGTATAATTATGTTACAAAACTCGACAGCGATTTACTTTTTTTTTTTTCCTTTCGATTCCTTTTTCCCTTAAAGCACAAACAAACAATTATAAAGCGATTATTTCCAAATTAGAACCCATAAGTATCAGTATAAATTCAATGCGATAAATGCGCCGATCGGGAGCCGGCCCTTTTACAGTGACTAATATAGTTACTCTATGTATTATCCAGCATTTTCTCACGGTGTTAATGATATGTTGCACCAGTGCTCCAGACTTCTCTAACCACTTAAACATATAAGAAGATCACGTTTTGATAGTATACATGAACATCAAAGGTTACGCAATTTAATGTTTAGACTATCGCGAATCATTGCTATATGATACCAGTATCATCGTCTCTCTAGACCGGTATCACGATAGCATGAAGTATTCGAGATGGTATAACTCTTGAGAGATAACGTCTCTCATTGTATCATCGACATATGTATTATATAAAATTCTTATTAGTCAATGGTAGGGTTAGCAACCCTACAACTACATAGATTAACTGTAACCTTGTCAAGCCGTAACGCCAAGTCGTAATGTCGTGTCAGGTTATTTTTGAATCTACAAATCTTGTGTACGAAGCTTGTTAAGTATTTTCGTCTTTATTTCCTATAATTCGGATAGTACAAAAACACAATCATATGTATTTTTTTTGGTTGCGAATTCGGCAACAATAATTGTATCACTAAGTACATGTACTTGGTGTACATGTAATTGGAAGAAACTTGAATAGTGCTTCATTTACTGAAAAAATGCTTCTGTGGAAGAGGCTTATTGCTCCTGGCCAATGCTTTGATTTGTTAATGTGGCACCTTTTTTTCCTTTTTCCTTGAGCAGCGTTGTACTTGGAGAGGCATTTTTTACACTTTTAAGTTTAATATTGAATTTACTCAAAGTTGGCTAGTTATATGTATATGCATTTGGTATATTATATTAGCGGCTATGGGGCTCCAAAGTAGTAATAAATAACTAATAGCAAATAAGTAGTATCGGAACCAGCTTAGTTGAGGGCCGTGAAAGGTAGGTGGGTAGGCGTAGCAAGTATCTAAGAAAAGACAGGATGATAGCCGCAAAGGCGCTTCTCATACAAAATAAACACGAACTAATGCAACACGGTGCTACGGAGAGCTTCCCTTCCAGACACGGCCGGAAGGCGCAGTGTGATGATAACGGGGGAAACCCCGTATATTTCAAAGCACATATTTGCTAGACTGAGAATACCATGCTACCTGCATTTTTATATCTCAGATTTTTTTTCCAATTGGAATGCATATGTATTTGTAGCAGCATACCATACCTTACTCTCCAAGCAGCCATTTCTCTTACTTGCATGCTAAGGATTTTCATTAATTGTTATTCTTTGGACGCTCGCATGTGATTAAGTGGTTTGTTCTGGGCCCTATTCTCTCGGTGCGACGATCTCACCACATGTTTTTATCTCTGGTTCTTTTCAACTACATACTTTACATGTAAATCACCAAGAGATGGGAAAGCATGTTCAACTTTTCAAGTCGATTCCGCTGTCAACCCATGGGGGGAGGAGGCTAAGCAGATCATGATTGCTTTAGGAAATGGATTTGTTATGGCTCACCGGAGCACAGGCGGGTCTAGATCGAGGACTGGCACTATGAAATGGTATGGTATTTTTCAGTCTTCCTATTCAGACTACTAGTAGGAAATAGAAAAGAACAGGGTCAGTTGGCGATTTGGCGAGAAATAAGAGATGTTAGTGCCATTATATGGGTAATTCAACATGGTTCTCAAGAACGATTGGGATTCCTTCGTGCAAGGCCTAGGAAAAAGAAAAACCCCAAAAACCAAACAGTACAGTACTGATACATGTTAGCTGTAAAGGTGCTATTACCACTAGTGACACCCTGTCCCCCTTACAAAAACTGGTGCTTAATAGCCCACGCACGAGGAGTTGGCATCGAACTGGCTAGGTTTTTATTCCCAATGAACCGCGAGCTGGGGATTAAGGCCAAACAATAGAATAGAGCAAAAGCTTTGATCATTATAATATCATAACTCTCAAATATTGCCAATTACAGGAAGCTGGCCCGTAGGTTGCTTAGTTTATAGCTTTACATATATTTTTGCGTAAATAGCATGTGGCTGACGGTGGGCAGAGTTCATGGCGTGGGAAATTACACGGCAGCAAAAAAAATGAGAACACCACAATTGAGCCAATATTGTGCTATTTTCGGATACACACAACATTTGTATCGATAATTTGATGATGTGCATGCAACCGGGGCATAATGGATGGCAAGTGGCATCATTAAGAAGATCATGACACCAAAAGATAATGGCTGAATTACTGAATTAGATCTTTTGGCCATGACTGAATTCGGGGGAGAAAAGTAAACGAGGCAAAAGAAAAAAAGAAGAAGGGGGAGGGGACTACTGTCTGGGTGACTTCGCTTTATTGCTTACTTCCTCGCTCATCTCGTAAGGACAAGAAGAGGTAAAGATAATCAGGTATTAAAGTAGGCATGCTGTACTTTAAGAGAAACAAACAAGAGGAACCCCTAGCAATGGGATAAAGAGTTGGAATCGGCTAAAGTGGCGCTCATTTCGCCGATATTCTGTTTGGAGACAACAATTAGATATGCAGATAATGTTGGTATACAGGCACAAGATACTTGACAAGAGAGCTTCATGATAATAATGCATGTATAAAGTATGAAGTATACACTTCTATATCAACCACTAACACTGAAACGAAGCCCCATCTCCATCTACTACAACTGGCTATTACTATATATTAGTACAACTAGTACATCCAGGCAAGCAAGGGAGAAAAATTAGACCAAGAGAGAAAAATACAAGGCATGGGCTGTAATAGAACAGGCATCTAGGATATGCAACCAGGATAGTGAGTAGTAGTATTAGTGGTGCTAGTAGATGGGATTGAAGAGATATAGCACTAGTAGCAGTACTACTCTACTGATTGTACAGATATACATAGTCACATACATATTGTACATATATGTACGTACATGTAAACTAGCTGATAGGTGATATTATTGCCGCTACATCCGACCTCTCATCCGTGTAATATGCCAACCACGGCGGACCTTGATGAACTGCTACTGCTATTGTACGAGGTGAGGAGAGAAAAGAAGGAGATGGGAGAAACCTGATATGAACACGTCGTTCTCGCTCGCTAGAGCATCGGGACCTGTAACGTAAGCATCACAAGCTTTATCCTCGACTCATCAGGACGAATAATTATCTTTACAAGATAGGCGCCATGCGGGATCGAGATTCTTCCCAGAAAGCGGCTGATGGAAGCGCGGACAGAGCCTAGTAGATATGATATTCAATGAATACGGCATGCAGAGGGGATTAACTGGATGCCATGAACTTCTAGCCGCTTGGCAAACACCGAGACGGGCAGGCAAGAAGCGGATTTCTATACGTATAAAGCGTATAGCTTGACGCCGAAAGAGCCCGACGGCGGTTCTTTCTACGATTGCAAATGAATGGCGAGACTGTCGTCCTTGAAATGCTTCCATGTTCACCAATTCCTTGGTTTTAGCAAAACATGTATCAGAAGCCGTCAAAGAGTGACGACGCGAAAACAAAAAAGGAATTGTTGGACGATAGCCCGACGATCACTTGCTGATAGTAGCAATTGCAAACTTGAGATGAGCCCAGTAGAAACGCCGGTCGATTTAGATTCTTCGTAGCCTAAGGCTCTATATAGACAATAGAGAACATAAAAAAAAAAAAGGGCATGAGAGATCTTCTAAAGAACCCAGGTGGTAGTTTTCCGCCTTTGCATAATAATAAAAATACTTTCAGCACTTGATCTGGGTGCCTTCCCCCCTAGACTGTGAAGCGACCAATCATTTATGTCGCTCTGTCTATCTGAGCGCCCAGCTCGAAACATGACCCTGGGCGGCAACTACTCTATTTGTCTCAGTTGCTTGGGAGTGGAGACACAAGATGCTGTGACTAGCCAATCAATCACAGGCAAGGCCAGAATATCGAGTTGTCTGTCTTACTCTGGCTTTGCTGCTACGTTGATGCAGGTACCGCTTGGCTGCAGGTTTCCCGTTTTCGACTTTTTTTTGCGATTGAGGATTTCATTTTCCCATTTTTCTCACCAATTTCTCGATTTTGTTGCTTTCGAATGGCTGATTAGGGTTGCACCGAAGAGCTTTGGGGCAAGCTGCAGCGTTGCAGCGCAACAGCAAGAGCAACAGCAACAGTAGCAGTTGCTAAACCAGCACAGGGCTTGAGCACAGCAACTACCCAATTGAAACGGACTAGACGACCCGAGTTGTGTAGTAGAAATCGGACGTGCTTCCACTTTGAACAGCAAGCTCTGGCCAGCAATATTAGTATTGGATAGTAGATAGTAGATAGTAGATAGACATGCCAACTTATCATATTTGTATGCTGGCATTCTCAGTGGGAAGAGGGCCTGCTTGCTCAAGGAGGAAGTAGGAGGTGAAGTGGGAGTGCGTGCATTGAAAGAGAAAATACGTGTCGTATTGTGTGTATGCTGAATGAGCCGGATTGATGCAACTACAACTACAAACAATAAGCGAGGGTTGTTGATTGCTTCGCCGACCAAATTAGCAGCACTAGACAAATAAAGATGAGAAAGGCTAGTCTTTGACAGAACCAGAAAACAAAGATCTTTCTTTCCGTCCTGACAACAGTCTTTTCTTGGTTATCTGCCAGTCTATCTGCTCTTTGTTCTATGCCAGTCGGAAACAGAGCAATGAATGTCGTGAGTGGCCGAACAAAGAGGCAGCCACTGAAAGCTCGTCTAAGCCCCGGCGGCTTGTTCTTTCTTTGATTTCGTTCTTCAGTTTCTTGGCTGGCAACTCAATTGATTGAATCTGACTGCATCGTCGCCCGTCAGGCCCCTGTATACTAGGAGCAGAACCCTGGTGCATAACCGCCCAGGGGGGCCTTGGACTAACACCAGGGATGGATATGCTTCTAGTCTAGTCTAGTCCGGTTCTTGTCTCTTTTTCTCTTTGTGCCTCTTCGAGTGTATCTATCTATCGTAAGCCGTCCTCTCATGCCAATAAGTAATAAGTGTGTCTTATTATTCGTCGTAGTGGTATCCGAATCAGTTTATGTGCCTTTCCCCAGTCTTCCTGTCTGTGAATCTCTTTTCCTCCTTCTTTTTTCTCTTTCTTTTCTTTTCCAGCTGTTCTTGTTTCTTTGGATCTGTGTATCTGTATTGTATTGCTAGATCGCTCGCTTTGCGAAACTCCTTCTCTTCTCCGTCGTCCACTGTTGACCACGACGATCACACACTCATTTGCTGTCCACTTTGGGCCCGTCCACTAAGCCCGTCCGTCCTCCTCTGTCTCGTCTCGCGGCGTTTTGCAATTGTTGCTTCAGAGTCCAATAACCTTGCCTACCTACTAGCCTGTCAAACTTCCAAACTTAGTGCGGCGCCGACCCCTTCACCCGTCCCTATTCGTCCTTTGCCAAATCATCTCATCCTTCTTTTCCGATCGACGCTTGTATGCAACAGTTTGGTCTACGCTTTCTTTCCGCAACTCTATCTACTTTCATTCACTACTTGCGAGCATCCACATCCTTTTTTCTATCGCCTTCTTGTTCGACCTTTTTCAACATCACCCTCCTATCTACTACTCTGCTATACAGCTTGGATATAGACTCTGTATCTGCTGCTATGGTCTGGTGTTGAGAGGAATCGTGACCTCTATCGGACACACCAACAACGTTCACTCATCGTGGGCTACATCTCTATTCAGTCCTTTCCTTGGATATCAACTACGCCCTCAGGATATCAACCTAAATCGACGACATCCGATACATCACGATCACCATCTGCGTCTAGCGCTAGAACACATATCATCTTGAAAGAGTGACGCTGGTTACTTCGCAGGCGAGTAACGGCAAGTTTCGGCGGCCGGTCCGACCTGACTATCACGACTATCCTTTACTTTTTCTTCTTTCTTTTTCTCTTTGTATCTCTGCCGTTTCTCTTCAGCTCTTTCTATTCGATTCATACCGCCCGTTTAACCGCCTACTGTCATTTATTTCTTGCTTTATTTGCTGCTAGATCATCCTTTTGTGATACCATCTGCCACTTCACTTACAACTTCAACTATACACCGCTGTATCTTTGAACCTCATTATACATAGTTCATAATGGGTTGCTGTGGACGTTCCCGCAAGGCGCCCCAGTTCCGCTCGGAACAAAAATGGGAGTACATTGTACGTATATTATCCTACACTTTACACTTCTTTGAGTTTCCTTATGGCTAACAGCGCACCAACAGAACTTGAAAGATTTCAGATCGAAAGGCTGCCTCACACACATGGCTTATGGCTATCTGTGGTTCTCTATGCTGATCTCCGCCGCTGTGTACGCCGTCGATACTTTCACTGCAGTCAATCTACTTGCCTTCAACAACTGGACATCTCAAATCAAGCCCGATATCGACCTCTCTATTTCGAAGTGGGTCTTCAGTATCTGTATCATCTTGTCCTTCATCAACCTTGGATATGAACATTGGCGAGCCTGGCGCGTCATCGGCCGCGGCAATGTTGCTGAGTGTTATCTTGACCCTCTGGCTGTTAGGCTAGAGAGTACCCGCATAGGAAAGAAAACACAAGGATATCGCCGCTTCCTCGTTTTTGCTGAGCTCACCAAGAGTAAGAAGGGTGCCGAGTATATTGCTCTATTCACCTACTTCAACATTACATCTTGGTTCCGTGTTTTGATTTGCTCTGGTCCCCGCCAAGTCATCAATGCCTTCACTATCAAGGCTCTGTATGTCGCCGACTTGAACCCGGGTGTCTCTGACGTTGAAGGCTCTCTTGTTGGTTTCTTTGAGAACCTCCGCACCCTAGCCGAGGAAGACTACCAGAAAGCCCTTGTGTTGGCTGGTATGTGCTTCACTATAATCGTTTGGATCTTTGCCCTCATCTTCCTGTTCTTCGCTGTTCTGGCCTATGTTTTCTTCTTGTGGCATTGGATTCCTCGTGCTGATGGCGGTCTTTACGGCTACTGTGAACGTAAGGTCAACAAGACTCTGATGAAGATTGTCACCAAGAAGGTCAACAAGGCCATCAAGCAAGAAGAAGAAAAACGCATGAAGGAAGCCCGCAAGAAAAGACCTGGTGAGATCCAGCCCATCGACCGCAAAGCTACCCTTCCTACTCTACCGAACGTTGGATCTGAAAAGATCGATGCGCTTGCTCAGATGCCTACTCTGCCGAACCTGGACGCCAAGCCGACTCTACCCAACCTCGAACGCCAGAACACCATGGCCTCCGTATCGACTCTGCCTCCTTATTCGAAGTCCAACGCCGACATCGAACTCGGCTCTATGGGCCGTCCAAACCCATCGCGCACCGGAACTATGGCGACTACAAAGTCGGGTTACTCGGCCAACGCCTCTCTGCTCAACAATGCTCAAGATATGGGCCACACTGGCCCTCGCAATGGACGCAACAACACTAGCATCTCCACGCTCAACGAGGAAGACGGATACAAAGGCATGCCATCTGCTGCTGCGTACGCCAATGGTCGCCAGAACGCCGGTCTCAGACAGCCTCCTGTTCCTGGCCAGATGCCTTTCAACCGCGCCCAGTCCCCATCGCCCTACAACGGACCCCCTCGACGACCTCCTGTCCCTGGCGCCACCATGGACTACAACCGCTCGCAATCTCCCGCACCTTCTATGGCCGGTTCGCAGTACCCGCCTCGCCAACAGACCCAAGGCTCTTACTATAACAACGGCCCTATCCCGAACCGTCAGCCTACTCTGCCGCAGTTTGGCGACATGTCTCGCACCCAGTCGCCGGCGCCATTCGGCCAGAACCCCAACCAGACAGCCGACTCTGCCTGAAATGGGCACAAACAACATGTCTCGCATGCAGTCTCCCGCGCCCTTCGGCCAGAACCCCACTAGACAGCCTACCATTCCCGAACTTGGCATGGGCAACATGAGCCGTATCCAGTCGCCTGCTCCCTTCGCCAACAGACAGCCTACCCTTCCCGGGCTCGGTGAACCAAATCTAGTCTCGCGCTCCCAATCGCCCGCCGTGTTTGGCCAACAGCCTACACTTCTGAACATTCTGCCCGAACCGACTCTTCCTAACTTGCTACCCGAGACTACTTCGTTTGCTGCCGAACTTGATGCTACCTATCGCTCTGCATCACCTGCACCATCTGTCCAGCCAGCTCGTGGATTTGTTCCTTTTAGTCCTAACGCCCTTGCCGGAGCGCAACCTGCCACACCCTCTGGCGTCTCCGAGCTCGGAAGCAACAGCCCGCCCAGAATTGCCCGCGTTGGCACATCACAGACCGTCACTGGTGTTTCTCCATACAACCCTTCTAGTTCTCCTGCTCCTGCGGCGCCTGTTAGAAGCCAGACCTCGCCATTCGACGTCTTCGCCAACGGAGATGGCCGTGCTAGCCCCACCCCTTCGGTACAGTCGAATGCGTCACGGAGCCGACAACTAGCCGTCCCTCCCGCAGTTGCTCCTGCTGCTGCTGCTGCGAACAACGGTAGCTTCCAGCCATTCACTCCGGCTCGGGCTAACACGGGTCTGCCGACTCAGAGCCGTACACCAGATCTAGCGCCGCCACAACGGAATATGACGGCTCCAGTCAACCAAACTGGCTACACTGGTAGTGGATATGGCTCAGATTACTTCCTCGATAATCGCGAGTCTACCCAAAGCTCAGCCTTTGATTTGGAACATTATGATCTTGAGCGCCAGGGCGATCGTCGTCAGTAAAGAAGTTTTCAAAAAATGGCGTAGGAATATGATACTCCTAAGTGCATTTTACCAGGTTTCTTGAGTTACTTCATTCGTCTTTTTTTTTTTTATATTGTTTTCAATCTTTGCTTCATTTTGATCTACCATGGCCTATACTTCTTTCCCTTTTTCTTTACTTGTCTGTATACTCGTCTCTCTTTTCTTGAGTGCTATTTTGTTGATTGTTGAGATACCACATTTTATATTTTCCTTTCCCCATTTTATTTACACTCTAACGACCTTCTTTTTTTCAGTTCTTTACCTATCTGTATAGTTTTATACGTACATTCTCCCATATTTAGTATTTCTACTAGCAAGCTAGCTTTTTTTATATTTATCATTCACTGTGCTTTATTGATCTTCTTATATTTAATGGCTATAAGCCGTTGATATCACACATGACATTATTTCATCAATACATTACTATATAAACTTATGATATCGAAGCAGCTCTCTCCGTCGTACGTCATGTCTAATTTAATGAATACATACATAGTCAGTTATTCGGATATCACAAAAAAAAAAAAAAAAGATATCCAAGTGCAAGGAATATATGAACAGAACAAGAACGAGAAAAAAAGAGAACCGTGGACAGTACGGGAATCGAACCCGTGACCTTTCGCAGGTTCGCAGAAGATGCGAAGCAAACGTTATACCCCTAAACCAACCGCCCAGTGGCTTTGGTAATTCGGGATTTAACAGTTTATAAATAGATTCCAGAATTTCGGCGCCGGGCCGGATATACAGAAGCTATCGAGTTTGTCGAGCGGAGGACGTTAAATATCTGTCCGGTAGCCAACCCGGCGTCGTATGATCTTAGTGATTTAGGTAGACGTTAAATATAATCAAATCAAATCAAATCAAAGGCGCCGGGCCGGAGGGCGGAGCACGGAGTTAGGACTGACTACTCTCGAGAACCAGGATAGGTGGTACGTGTCAAAAAATAGATATTTTACTGGGAACTAAAGTCTCCACTAAATCTGCATTTCATATCTCCTATACAACGACTTCACTAGGATTCAGTTGTGTCACAATCTGAACTAGAGATGGTGACATTGGTTAGTATATTGAATGTTCGAGATAAAACTATTCACTCTGGCTTGAGCCTATAGCTAATCAAAAGAAAAAGAAAAACACTAGTAGACCCGTCGAGGTCATAGAGCCGTAGAGTTGCAGATTAAGCTTTTTTTATTTTTTTTAATTTTTATTTTTTTTAATTCATTAATCTTATGGTACCAAAGCGACAAGTCATGTCGCCAGTATGTTACATGTTACATCGCGATATCAAACTCCTAGAAGAAAGACAAAAGCCATTGGGCGCTTAGATATGAGGCCGAATCCGAACATAAAATGAGAACGGAAAAAGATGGGAAAGATTAGACGATTAGTGTGTCATTTTCCTATCGAATATCGGCCAATTGCCCCCACCCGGCACATGCCATAACAGTACGTAGTCCTTAAAGAGTAAATTCATATGAATATATTTTCTTTTCAAAGTTAAGTGGGTTCCTTGTATATAGAGAAAGATCTGCGAAGAATGTGTAACATGATCAAGGTAGCACAAGAAAATTGCGTGGCCATTGTAAGCATACCTGAGATAGTTTACGTTTCATATTCTACGAGGCCAAGAGATACACACATGCTTTATCTTCAATTCACATAAAATTTGTGAGTGGTTATCTTTTAACTTGTTTTTTTTCTTTCTTTGAATATAAACCTCCACAATCATGGGCTAAACAACGCTTATTATATACAAGATAGTGCCATTTATGATGCTCCATATTCTTGGTTGGAAAATGGGAACAACGAAGATCCAATACCAAATCTAAGATATAGACTAAGACTAGATAGCACGATTTAAAGTTGATAGGCCGGGGTTTGCGGAGGAAGGATACAAGAATGAAGCAGAATATGTACTGCATAACATGAGATGGGTGGAATACCAACAACCATACTCAAAAAGTATCAAGAACAATAAATGGAAATAGTAGAGATACACCAGATAGATAACGCCGTGAGAAAAAAAATAAAATAAACAAAGGTAGGACATGTGAGATGGGAATAGGTCGTTACGCATGAAAAGGCGTAGTTTAAGACGGCTTGTACGAGGACATCACATCGAACCAACACCGGAAGAACTAGCAGAGCACAAAAGCGAAAGTCTCATACCGTCTGCTAGTTCTTGCGGTCCTGGTATAATCCGTGGTCATATATGTACTTGATGACACCGTCAGGGATCACTAGAGCAGTAATGTTAGTATGGGTACATTGGTTGTGAGTTGGATGTTGGATGTTGTAATAGCTTACAGTATTGCACGCTCATGTCACGCTTGATATGGAGGCGGATTTGCGTGCTGCTCATGTTATTTTGGAAGACCTGCTGGATAATGTGAATGTTTTTGCGCCACTTGGACAGACTATCGATGGCTTGTTCGATATCGGTGCCGGAACGCTCGATGATGAAAGCACCGAAGCGGCCAAGAATGTGCTCCAGATCTTCGGGACTCCACACACCGGGTGTCGACATGGTCTGTACAAGATCGGCTCCGGCAAGCAGGGCAATGCGTGGCTTCATATATGACTTGCCGTCAGCAGAAAGCACACCGTCTGGAAGAGCACAAGAGATTTCCTCTTCGAAGTGGTCAAGCACTCTGGCCGTAGGCACATACTGAGGCTGAAGCGCCTCCCAGGGATCGACGGCGATACCGCACTCATTTTCTGGCACAGCTGCCTCACACATGCTCTACAGTGGTCCAGTTAGCAGCTGATTTACGTGTGTATAAATGGTGAGTATTTTTCCTCTCTTGTTTTCCTCCCTTCGGAGATATAAAGACATGGATGGCTTGGTAAAAACCAGATTGTGTCATCGCACATAGCCGGATCTGCCCTTATTGGAGATATTCTTCGCTTAATGAGGGAGAGAGATGAAGGAAAAGAGAGAGAAAAAATGGCAGCAAAACTTACTATCCGGTCGTGGCTAGGAGCGAGACCCGCCTTCTTGTAAGCCTCGGACACGGGCGACAGGAATCTGTGATTGACGGTGTTAGTAAAATATGATGATTTTTGAGTTTTCAGTTGTGTCAGGGTGTGCAGTTAGAGTCACATAATAGTCTTGGATACCCCGCGACTTTTCCTTATGCGAGATACTATAAGACGCAACCAACTGCGAACATGGCGCAATATGACTCGGAATATGGGTGGCTCTTGAAGCTAACTACAAGGCGCGAAAGAGAGAGAGGTAGGAATGTTCTTACCCGCCGATGACTTCGAATTCTGTGTTGGCATGGCGCGCAAAGTCGGCGGCCATAGGGAACATGCGCAGATGCAGGAAAGTAATTGGGGAAACTAGAAACACTTTGTTAGACCGACAGCTCGGACGTCATATCGCCCGGCTTTAAAGGTACGTACAACTACCACAGGCCACAAGCACCAACGGAGTCTTGTTAGCCTCGGTCAGTCTTGTGCGCAGACGGTGGGCAGGAAACTGGTATGTTTCCAGAGTCATTTGCGCCGCAGGAATCGGCGGTGGAGGAATAGTCGCATAGGCGGCATGGTGGGCAGCAGCGTTAGAGGCCATTCTGCGTATGAGGCGATGCCGGTGCGAAAGAAGAGCAGGCGGCGAGAAATATCGAGCCACGACGGACGGCGATAAGGAGGGACAAGACAGGCCGACAGCGAGGGTTTCGTGAAGCCGAGCAGAATCGATGTTTTCGAGCGACGCAGGTACAATGCTTTGTCGACGGTGGAGCACTTGGAGGGCCACCGAACCAGTCAAAAGCAGATGGTCTTTGGTTTCGATGGTAGTCGCTACTATGGCGGCGAGAGTCAAAAGTAGGCGTCAGAGACTGGAGAGATGGCGGTTGTTTACGACAAAGAGTGGTAAAATGCTAAAGTGGAACCGATAGTATCGCCAAGTCCAGACAGAGGAGAGGAGAATAAGGAATAAAATAATCTGGCCGGTCGACAAGTTTCAAGCAGAAGAGGAAGAGGTGGGCGCTAGATGGAGGATGAGAATTGGGGGGGGCACTGGTACGATAAATACTGTTCTGGGTTTAGTTGGAACGAAAAGTGACGAGCCAAGAAAAGAAAAAAAATCCGGTAAAAATCCGGATAAAAATACTTTTTTTTCTTGAGTCTGAAACAGGAAACTAACTGCTCTACTTTGATTATTGTCAAATATTTCAAATATTGGAGAACACTGGGCGAAGAAGCTCTGCTGTGTCATTTTATTCGTTTTTTTAATAATTAATTTTTACTAGGCTCTAATCGGCCTGAGGGAACAAATTAGCATTAATTTTGTCTCTCTTTTGCAGGCATTTCTCACACAATTCTTACCCTTTTGTTCTTTTGTTGCAAGTCTCGATTGCGCTACTGCTACGTCAGTGACAGCAAGGCTAACCCCATAGAGCATATCTGTTTTTATAGAAGGGCTTCTAGGTGGCCAGGCACCTGCTATAAGACCCCTTCATGGATCAAAGCTTCGCTATTGGAGGCTCGTTAGCGGTTGAGTTTCTCTGTACGCCTTCATTCTCACCTCTCATTGAAGAACCGCTCGTCCGTCAGCTGGAATCATTCCTCAATGGTGGGTAATTTATGCGCTTAAACATATATATCTATGTTGTATTAGTATACAACAAATTCACAATAGGCATAGGCAGCATGCACCCATCCTCGTTCACTCGAGTGCTGCTGTAACATGGCCGTCAAGCGTCATCAGCAGGTACTCGGTACTCTTGATACCACTGAAAATTAGCGTGTATCACATGTACATGTACTAGGTACTATGACGCCAAGAGGAAGCTTAGCCGCTAGAGGGGGGGGCGGGGTTTTGCATCATGGCGACATGGACAGCCATTATTTTCGTTACTCTTTTTTCCATACCTTTCTCAACGGCCCTGGTCTGGATGGACGGAAGGAAGAGCACAGAGAAGATACGCTACATAAAATGGTTCTTCAATAGCGGATGATCAGCTCAACGCATAAAGCCACTATAACATAACATGCTATTCCAGCGATAGTCGCAGCTTCCAGCGCCCTGTTTGCGAAACACCATCCATGAACAAGAAACAAGACAAAGCTGGCTAGGGTTGTGTATCGTCGGGAATGAATGAAAGTCAGATACGCTCATTGTCCAACCCACCCGCTGTTACTGTTTGTCGTGCCTGTCTAGACTGGCCCGCCATGAACCAGCATAGACTCGACGAACTTTTTACAGGTCGCTCTGATGCTACATACCATCCTCAGTCCTGCAGCCTGTAATCTCGTGCTACAGATAGTGCCGAAACACACACACACAAAGCAAGTTCTGTCGAATGGACGCACCACGTATGTCCTATCTATGCTCTCCTCGGATGGTCTTGTGTTGCTACTGAAAGCTAGTATATTTTGCAACGCTGCCCTCAGGTGTTACCCCCCAACCTCGTCTTTTTTTTTTTGTTTCTACACTCCAAATCTTCACAGCTAGAACTCTGTTAGGAAGAGTTGACAGTAGAGCAGTAGCATTGCATATCTATACATATATGTATCTATGCGTACATTATTATGTCAGCAGCTACACAAACACCGTCCATTTGCTTTGCTAGCACCAGCTATCATAGCCCCGTCATTCAGGTCACCCAGGAAGTGGCAGTGAGCATCCCGTTTGTCTGCCAAGAAGGGGACCCTGGAGCCATCTGTGACAACAACAGCTTTCAATATAATATGTCTTGTGTTTGGCGAGAAACTAGGCGTAAACAAAACATATGCGACGACGGCAAACAAATACGCCTCATACGGTCTATTTATGTATACAAATGGTATACACATATATCAGAGAAACAAACTCAATGTTCTAAATTGTAGTTGTCAGTGCGAATCTAGAGGTCGGTTAACATTGCCGTCAAAGTGAGCAGTCACAAGCCCCTATAAATGGGCCATAGTAACAGTATCAATACCAATATGCAAGCTTTCCAACCAATCTTCTTCAACGCTGCGGCATGTCCCACCTTGTCGGGGAGCATTGCGAAACTCCGTCTACGTCCACGCCAATAATGGGGGGAAAGTCGCAAAGAGCGCCCGTGCTAACGCAACAACATCGCATCGTGAAGGAAAGGCCGATCCAACATCCAACTATTAGTATACAACTATGTATGTGCTTTGTCTACATACACAGATATACATCTACAGTCTCGGTCTAATAATCCTCCAGTAGGTCCTCATCGTTTTAGCACGGACTGCCTCCCATAAGGAGAAAAGGAAAAAGGAAAAAATAAAAAGCTTGCGCAATGAGAGCCTCATAATGGCACCGTAAGGCTCAGACATATTTCAACGCAAACCAAACGCCAGAAAAGAGGTAAGAAGGCCAAGCAAGTCCATATCATGTACTACATATACATTCATATCTATATAGTTCAGATAAGCATGTGCATTTCAGCTCAACATTCAGCTCTTACACTCACACGAGGCTTACTCAAGCCTATCTCTACAGTAAATAATGTAACCCGGATGATCATTCCTTTTTCACATATTCTCACAGTAAGCTCAACAAAGCCTCCCAAACTATACATCTTGTAGCCAATTTTCTCAACGAAGTATGTGTCCTTCTTATATAGGCGAATATAGTCAATATCAGCCCACTTTAGCATCACAACCTACCACCATTTCTACCAGATGTCAAAGGCGTTTCGTTTACGATTATTTGTCTATCTATTGTTAAACTTAAATAACCGATATCTATATTGCCTTTTCCCGGTAATAAACTAGCATCAGACACAAAAACTCATAGCTAGCCCAACCAGGGGTAGCAAGCTTCGGGTCCAAAATATCCGTAGGAGATATAACAGCTCTACCTCACCACCACCATCACAAAAGATCACTTTCAAGTCCCATCATCTCGCAAACCAAAAAGATAACGCTCCCCAACTGGGAATCGAACCCAGGTCACCTGCGTGACAAGCAGGTATGATTACCACTACACTATTGAGGATTTACTACGGAAGTGTGATAGCTATGAGTATATTTATAGTATCAAAATTATCGCCGGATCCCATCAACACACAACCTTCCCTCCTACAACCCTCGGGGGGG
>RHLR01000643.1:0-16004 GCA_009806335.1 Davidsoniella australis | reverse complement strand
AACAAAAAAATATTTTGTGTTAGCTCAATTAGGTTTGGAAAGCGGCTGGGGAACAGCTGGCTTCTAAGAACAAGAAAGCACTAGAAACAATTAGCTTAGTTATACTTAGTTTGATACTATGTACAACACAACTACATGATAAATAATATGGGGAAAAAGGGGACCTAGTTATTGGACATTTGTCATGTTTACAAAGAACAAACAAGATCGAAGATCGAAGTGATGTGATACTTTCTGATTGAGGGCTAAATTGTGAAATGTGATTTCTCTTTTGCCATTCTTTGATATGTTATGCCCTTTGGACACTGAAAAAGGGGCGGTTGCGCTTTCCTAGACTACGAAAGCCACGACAAAGTTTAGCGGTCAAATATTTTGATGAATTTTTGATGCGCAAATGGATGGACACGTTGATGTCCGACAACGAATCAGACATTACGGAATTTCTCCCTCTTTCTTCTTCTTTTTTTTTCAGCTTGAATTATAGGATAAGCGCACATGGACAGAATAGGCAGAGAATTGCGTCTTGCATCAGTAAGACGCTTTACAGAGTGAAAACACCGTGGCTACCATCAGCGGATTAACCTTGGGGGGAAAGAAAAAAGGGAATACCCAGAAAACGACAAGGCATCGTCTTCAACCAAGAAGCAGTGAAATAGTAGAACAAACACGTGCACCAGTAAGAGGATGTCAATGAAACAAAACAGGTGGACCGAAATGAAATGTAGATTATAGATGTTGGATCTGCCCCCAAAAAATTGGATTCGGATGTGATATCAAAAACATGACATTGGGCCATCCTCTACAGTCACCAGAGATTATAAGGAAGAGATATCGTCGGGTTATTCATATTCTATTGCCTTATATGACTATGAGCCCGAAAAGAGGACAGAAAAGCAAATGAACTTACTAACTAGCTCATGAAATGCTGCTGTGAGATGGCTGTAGTTTAATTGCTGACTTGCGGTTACTGTTGCTGACAGTAGGTATTAGTAACTGTAGTAGTAACTGTAGTAGTAGTAGTAGTAGTAGTAGTAGTGACAGTTCTAATTAGTCCCCAACAACCCAATGTTGAAGATTTGACTGCATAAAATACACAAATATTCAGATACAGTAGCTACCGAATCCATATATTAAATGCCTCAGGCTATGTTTTTTCCTCTTCCATTTTTATTTTTTGATAGCCTAGTGGATCAGGCTGCCATAGAGGCATCATTTGTCGAACGATATGATATTCACACGAGTTTTTACACCTAGTTTTGAAGCTTTGAACATTTTCCCCAGATTCTGCCCCTCAATCAACCAATCTAACCGCCAGTTTGTTTGAATTTGGTCAGGTTATTTATGCCCCTTAGCCCCCCCCCCTCGTTGCTCGGGTTGCTGGGATCTTTGTTCGGCTTGGCTTTATTGACCATATTATATTGCATCTTGTTACGACTTGTTCCGCATCTATCCACCTTTCCACCACAATTTCCGATCCGCTTCCCATTTCCTTTTTAACTGCTGGCACTCGCTTTGGCGCCTTTCAATCTGATCCCGCTGATTTGATATTTTGCTGCTCAACTCGCCCAATTCTCTCTAGCTCTTAGCTCTTAGCTCTTCGATTCATCAACAAACTGCCCTGCAGCATCACATCTCACTTCTCGTGCTGTTGGATTGCCTGCCGACCTTTCCCTTTTCCTTTTCCTTTCAACTACCCGCTTCAAAGCCACCAACTATTGTGCTGCCCACACACACCTGTTCTTTACAAAGGAACCACCACTGCGACCATCAACAAATTGCTTCTTAGCTCAAGGCTCCGATCCAAGCAATTGCTCTTTAGGTTAGTCAACTCGCCCTATGACGACTCAATTGCACACAGTGTCTGCCCGTCAATGTCCGTCCAGAAGTCTCGCCGAGACCGACCAGCCCCGCCCCTCTCTCTTTCTCTGTCATCACATGTGCTCTGTATCTTCTCCAATCGCTGTCTTGCTTGGCTCTGTTTAAGAATTCGTGTTTGCCCTGGCTAGTAAGCGCGCGCACGGTAGTAGAATTCCCCCCACAGCCTGGAACCCAAAGACTACCGCGATTCCCCCAACCCAGGCTCCGTGGCATGTGCTTCAGTGAGTGCCTGATGGTGCTTGCGTTTACCTAGCTAGTATGGGGCTTACCACCAGCTTGGCTCGTGTTTATTTAGCCGTATTTACATTTAGTTGGCTTTGTTTGCCGGCTCGTCCAACCAGCACGTAAAACCACAGACGTAACTTACATCTGTTCATCCTATCCCATGCTAGCCTAGAGAGACTAGGCCTTGCCCTTTCTTTTCTTTTTCTTTACATCGACCGCACCCCGGATCGGCAAACGAAAACAAGCCAGCTTTGTTCTTCCGAGGCTTCGGCTACTTTCTCTGTCCGTTTTATTTCGTCCATCTTACTGTCTACAACTATTTACCTTGGCTCCTGGCTGGCTTCCTATAACTCCCTACTGTTCTTTGTTTCCGGTGCTTACGCTGTTACTATCGCTGTCCACCCAATTTAGTCTACCTTACCGCTTATAACAGGCATTCTTTTCTCACACCATCTTTGCAGACACTCAAATACCCCCTCCCCCTCCTTCTACGCTGATCCGAGACTCTTTTTCTCTCTCCCACTTTCTCTCTTTCTCGACTTCAACCAAAGGGAAAACAAGCAGCGTGCTTCTTTCTTCTGTCCTTCTTCCGACTCTCTTTCGACAACTTTACCGCGAAGACGCATCCTTTTCCCTTGGTCAGGGCCCCTTCCATCAAAACGCTTGATATATCATGGTCGCTATGGTTGCTCAGTCTGCCCCCGCTTCGGCTAAGCCCGCCACCAGCACTATGCCAGAGAAGAAGCCCGTCAAGTTCTCGAATCTTTTGCTGGGAGCTGGCCTGAACCTCTTTGAGGTCACTACTCTGGGACAACCGCTGGAAGTCGTCAAGACAACCATGGCTGCCCATCGTGGTGATGGCTTCTCGACTTCGCTCGGCCGTATCTGGTCACGTGGCGGTTTCCTTGGTTGTAAGTATATTTTCCTATTTTTCCCTCGTTGTTTTTGCTACGTGATATAATTCGAACCCTTATCCTCTTCCCCGGATTTTCACTTTGATGATATAGATATATCCCGGAAGGAATTGTCTTTGCTTGCCCTACCAAATTCCTTGTTACCACTTAGAGCAGCAGACAAGCCGGGGGGGGGCTCTGTTTTCATTATTAGTATATCTTGACTATGCTTGCTAAGTCTCCGGCCTTTGACTTGCCGGCTCAATTTAGTGCGCCCATCTCCTTCCTTGCCTATTCCTGCAACAAGCTTGTCTTCTCTCTTCTGATATATGCTCTCTTTTTCTATCTGCCCCGCCTGCACTAAACATTAAATACCACCGTTCACGTGCACCCACTCACGGCTCAATGACATCCTTGTTATTGTCATTGCATTGCTCTATTTCTACTAGATTTATTCCTCGTCATAATAGCCGAGGAAGTCGATATCTTGCTAGTTGCTTTTCCCGTTCTCTTCCATAATGCTAATTTTAATCGTTTCACTACTTTAGTCTACCAAGGTCTGATTCCATGGGCCTGGATCGAGGCGTCTACCAAAGGTGCTGTGCTCTTGTTTGTCGCTTCTGAAGCTGAGTACTACGCTCGTCTTGCCGGTGCCTCCAACTTCGGTGCCGGAATCTCAGGTGGTATTGCCGGTGGTGTTGTTCAGGCTTATGCCACTATGGGTTTCTGCACCTGCATGAAGACGGTCGAAATTACCAAGCACAAGATGGCTTCGACCGGCGTCAAGCCTCCTGGTACATTTGAGACCTTTATGGATATCTGGCGTAAGGATGGAATCAAGGGCATCAACAAGGGTGTCAATGCCGTTGCCATCCGCCAGATGACCAACTGGGGCTCGCGTTTTGGCTTCAGTCGTCTAGCTGAGCAGACCATCCGCGACGTGAGTGGTAAGAAGGATCACGAGAAACTTGGCGCAGGTGAGAAGATTCTCGCTGCTGCTATCGGTGGTGGCCTCTCGACTTGGAACCAGCCCATCGAGGTCATCCGTGTTGAGATGCAGAGCAAGAAGGACGACCCCAACCGTCCCAAGAAGATGACGGTGGGTAACACGTTCAAGTATATTTACAAGACTAGTGGTGTCAAGGGTCTTTATCGCGGCGTCACCCCCCGCATTGGTCTTGGTATCTGGCAGACCATCTGCATGGTTGCTGTCGGTGACATGGCCAAAAGCTATGTCGAGAAGCTGACCGGCGAGACAGTTACGGCCAAGCACTAGACATTAGACGGATACGGCGTTTGTTTATATCTATCGGGATTGTTTCTATGGGAGTTTTCTTTTTGTCTTTTATATATTAGTGTACCGACTTCAATTGGTTGTTTTACTAGTTATCGATAATACGGTGATGGGTAGGTATGTTAATAGGAAAATATGGCCACACAAACCTCCAAGATACCATTGTGGCTTTTGTTTTTATCTATGACTTGCCTAGTTGATTGATTCCTTTTTGAAGATAACAGGGCATCAGATGGCCTAGACTCTTGATCTATCAAGCCTTGATGATTCAATTAAACCCTTTGTCAAATGTCCGTCCGATTGTATCGTTACATCCCACTTGATACTCGATATTTCCCCTCCCTCTATCGTATTGCTATCAGCTTCCCTCCCCTCTTGTCTTGAACACCTATACTCTCCTATCCTAACCATGAAAGTTTACCGATTCACTTTCTTTATCTTGACATTTTATAACCTAACATATTGAGGCTCACTCTTTCTCGTTGATTAGAGATGTTCTAGTGGAGTTGGCAAAGTAACCAATGTTAACCTATATCTAGTACTAGCAATTTAGGGTTATGAAGAGACACAAGGGTTCACGTGAAACCCAATCTTTCGCCATTTAGTGTTTCTTTATTAAATTCGAACCCGAAGAGCCCCAAGTATCGTAAAAATATATTTCCGATTTTAGCTTGGAATGTATGTTTTGTTCTCTTCTTTGTGTGACCTTGGCAAGAACTAAGATCGAGATACAAAACTTGGCGGTACAAGACTAAACAATATATACATATGTATATCAACAATAATTACATGAAAGAAAGGCCAAGAAAGTTACACAAAAAAGAACTCAACTTTTTCTTTTAGTATGTCTACGTGTTCATTTCTTTGTTTAAATATTTTCTACTACATGTTAATATGCCAAGATATAATGCTAACATTTGCCAAGGTTGGTATATCATGAAGGGACAAATGATCAAGAGAATGTACATATATGAGTTCTCTGTAGTACGCGTGTCACCTAGTATGCACATAAGAAACCAGAGGCAAATTAGTGTAGAGCCATCAAGAGGAACAGAGAAAGAGGGAGGGGTGAATATGAAGAATAATGCACTATCTTGGTAATATACAACGAAATTATTGGACGGATGATGTTGTCTATAGTATAACTTCTTGGCATGTCTTTCTATGCTGTACAAAAAAAACGCAAATTTAAATACCAGTAAAAGGAAATGTAAGATGAGAAAGGGAGCCTACACTAGGAGAACACTGGAAGAGAGCTTGCCAAGGCTTAGATTCGAAAAAAAGGTATCTAGGCTTTCTTGGATCCTGTGTATTATCTTCTTTCTGCCTTGGAATGACAAAGGGATAATAGGCGGAAGGGAACTCAGGGAAGAAACCAAGAGATTCCCTCTAATACTACACGACTAGTTTCTGTCGTTGACAATATTATATCGCTGATATGCCGAGCCAAGCCGGTTCGATACAGGTATGATCCTTTCTTGTCTTTGTATCATTATCTTGGCGTTTCGTCAAGAGAGAAGAGGGGTGAAAAGGAAACATAAAAAGCCAAGCGAAATAAGATATACGACTAATATAATGAACGATACATATCAATGATGATGCAAAACTTGGTTTGTGGCTTATATCAAACTCGGAAAGGAAAAAAAAAAAACCCAACCTGCTAACAACCTAAACTTAATTAGGTAGCAAAAGAAAAACACAACTTATTCCAAGTATGAGATCTCGCAGGATATGCCAAGAACTCCAGAAAAGGCTGATCGACACAAGTGAATATAAAAATACATAGCTAGGCTTATTCATGACGAAACAACACAGTAGGAACTTATTTCTCCTTCTTGATATCCCTTGGCAGTTGAGATCAAACATGAGAAAAAAAGCCCACAAGAGCCCTTCCCCAGGTATTAAAATAACAACACAGTGGTTATCGTGATATTTCACTTGTCGATCTTGTTTTCTTTTTTGGAGAAGTGTTCTTATACCTCTCATTATCTTTTATCACTTAGTTTGAAACGGCCGATTCTTGGCGTGATTCAAGTAGTTATATAACAAAACAAATAAAACTGAAGAGAAAGCTAAGAATCGAATAGAAACCTAGTTTCTTACAGTGTAAACGGATCGACAAGTGGCCATTTTTTTATATAGCACCTTGTATGTAGCAGGTACAAAAAAAATGGCTGTGGTATTGCCAAGAGAAAGCATTTTGTTTCTTGTATCAGTCAATATATATCTGTACGCAACCTGATTTGCCGGGTAGAAACATTTCGTTGTAAGATGTGATCTGCAATGCTGCCAAGAAATACAAGAAATAAAGGGATGAGATGAGCACAAAAAGCCTATATCAGCTGCCTCATAAAGACCTAGTCAAGTCACATATTAGCACCATATTTGGAGACCCGAAAGTGACAATGGAGGTCGCGTATTAATTCTCCTAGCAGAAAAGGTTACAAACCAGGTCATCGTTCACGACGACATGAGAAGAAACTGGTGAACGATGACTGAGATGGATGGTAACATGCCTTGCATTGTTCTAGGCAAGCACATAAACACAACAGTAAAAGAATAACGCAAACCTATTTCTTTTTTGCCTTGATAAGAAAAGAAAAGTGAACCGTAAGCCTTTGCTTTTCTGCATCTGTTTCTGCATTCTTTCTTGGCATGGCTTAGAGACAACGTAGTTTCGCCAAGCGCTGGATAATGCTCACATATCACATAAGTGTACGCGTTTTGCGGCTATAACTTCTCCATTCACGGCAGATATTCCCTCCTTCATCTGAAGACAGGAAAGAAACTCTTGGCTACGCTTGTAGAGAGCAAGTTGGAGCTACTAGATTGAGGCGCTGGCAAGCCTGCGTACATGTATGATGCTATACCGGGCTATGTGATGTGCATGCCAAGCCGCTATAGATAGGCAGCGACTGTATCTTCCAACTGCTTGGTGGCTTGATTGTTGGAACTGTTCTTGTCATCATGTGCCTTGTCATGATACGCGTAAGAACTTATGAGTGATTGTTTGGACATACATGATAAGTAAGTCGTTTGTCGATCGAATACTCGATTAGGCTCATCCATCTAAGATATGCCGCGGTATCTAATTATAGAACACTAATACCGACTTGACACTTGTTGCAGCAGACAAGGCGCCAACGAAAGGAAACAATGGGTTCAAGTTTCAATATCTTATCAGAGTGAGACTTTTGAGAAGATAGAGAAATCAGCCTCCTTTCTGCATATCCTTAACCTTCTGTGTATCGAGGAGAGGGTGTGGTAAGATAGACTTGGCATTCATAGCGCCCTGGAGTAAGCAGCCAAGCAGGCGCCCAAAAACCAAAGAAATGATATCTTGTAGCTGACACTGAGAAATAAAAGTGAATTGAACTTTTTGGGGTCTGTTAGTTCCAAGTCGTGTTTGGAACATTCACGCCAAGATCTGTGATCAAGTTGGAGATGGAGTCCAAAGAAAGCTGACTAGACAAATTCTTCGACTTGAATTACGCCTCGAGCGGCAGCTGTAACTCTACAGCATCAATATCGGCGGTAGAAAGCCTGACTCAACACTTCTCGCACAGGAGTATCTTGAAATAAGTTAGTTGTATCAAGATGAACAGAAACTCAAGCCTAACTGATACCATTATTGATACTGGAGGCGGTGACTATGGCTTGGGCCTCGGTGTGTTTAGCTATCTAGACCATATACTAGATATAGATCTGATATGCATGTCACATTAGGCCCTGTACATATAACACCTACTACTAAGCTTTGGCTAGGCTTTACATACATATGTACGTTGCAAGACTAGAAAGAGAAAACACTCCCTCTTCTTCATCCTCTTTCTCCTTCTCCTGACCTTCTCGCTATGCACACCCCGGAGGCTCGGGCATAGGATATAATCCACTTTCCACGTCGCTTGCACCACATATTGTCTACTGATCTCTCATGTAGCCGATGTACCGGTAGATAGCGGGTGATAGTCAAATAGTACTTTCTGTGCTGCAAACCTAAGGAGAGAACCCGCGTGAGGCAAAGCCTAAGGAGAAGGACGACGTCTTAGACGAGAATACAAACGTTTGCTATATGTACGATACAGGGAGAAGTCGACACGAGGCAACATCGCCTACGTTTCCTCTTACTACAACAAGGCATTAGGGAGTTTGCACTGCATATGATATTCCCATAGCGATGGCAAGCAGATTTCTAGCTACCCATATACAGTTTCTAAGTTGTGTGTAAGTCAATCATACACAGCCCAAATGATGTAAGGTCGTCATCCTAAGTTTTTTATCACTTAGCTAGGCCTAGTCTGGCACATTGGACGTGCAGTCGGCTAATGCGATAGCTACTCTAGTTCCACCTAAGATGGTAGGAAAGGAAGAAGGAAAAGTAAAAAGACAAAAGAAGAACTCCTTAGCTCAGGGGATGCTTTGAGAAGACGAAGAAGATACGGCCAGGTAGAGCGAATGGGGTGTGTGCCGTCCAAATAGAAGCAAATTGTGAGCATAAAAGAGGGGTGGCGGGGTAACAATAGAGAGAAGAAACAAAGGAAACTTTCCTCATGTCTTCCCCCTACGGGCCTGTTTTTTCCCTCTTGTATTGTTAGATACTCCTTCTTGCAGTTCTACTGTAACGTCGGTGTAAAGAAGGACGGTGGGGAGGTAGACTAGCCAAAAGAAAGAACAAAAAAAGAAGAGAGAGGCGGATGCGTGCAGCTAGAAGGAGTCAAAGTGCATCTTAGACGAAGACGGGAACAGAGCGAAAGGGTTAGCTTGAAGCCAATAACAGTAGACGACTTGTCATGTTTATTAGTAGAGGGAATCGTGAAATATTCTTGGGCATTCTTGGGCTCTTGGCCGTGTCTATATTGCATATCAACGGAGATATCATTGGGCCTGACGATGCCTTGGCAGTACCACTGGCGAGACGATATCGTCCATGGTAAAATCCAAAAGATGGACATAGAAAAAGGAAAAAGAGGACGAGAAAAAGGAAAAATTAGAGATTTCGATGGTACGTAGCACAAAGTCCACAGCTTCTGTGACTGCCAAGTGCGCCACTAGGGGCAGCCAATGTCCACTGTGTATACTGTGGACGATCCAAATAGCGAGTTGCCAACGTATTTGCGGACTTCGAGACTGCATAGAAGCATGGGGGGGGAGAGCGCTCTAAACAATGGCAAGGTGGGAAGAACAAAGGGCTAGGTCGTTCTCTCCGCCGGAATTCATAGGCCGCTGCACCGATTTTGGGTAAGATATAAGCTGTGAAATACATGGGCATACAGCAATAATAGACACATGGCCCTGCTACAATATTAGCGCTGTTAGTAGTATATGTAAGCTACTCATGACTATGAATAACCGCTGGGAAGTGCCTCATGGATATGTCGCACATGTGACGAGATGTGTAAGCTGCTTCCAAGATGGAGAGAGACTACCAGAAGAATAGTTAAACGGCAACAAATACTACTACTAAGTATCTCGTCTTGCCAAGGAAAGGCCCTTATGTGAATCAGGGTCTTTATGGACAATAGCTAGTATTCAAGACACTGCTATGTTCCGAAATGCTCTAGTCATGCCCAATATACCTGGAACTGGCCACTAACTAGCTAAACAGCTAGTCAATCTACAATATCACTTGATAGAGATCTTCTCCCTTTAGTCGTATACTAGTCAGCCGTCTTTCAACGACCTTCTTGTTCCTTTACTACCCTGATTCTCTTTGCACGGGCACCTCTAATGCCAATATAGCTTTAGTATGTATGCAGCTAAGTGAGGGACAAGAAAAAACAGGGAGACTAGGAGACAGTGCGAGATATTTTCAAGATTTGACAGGCGTAGTGATAATGGAAATATGTAGTAACTGTAATATCGAAAGCCAAATCTGGCCGCACAAACGGTAATGGTTCGTTCATCGGGGAAAATCGATATAAGAGAGTTCGTTAATATGCATACAAAATTGGATACGTATGTATATAGCACTATACTATTGTCTCCATCGTCGTGGCCAACGCCCGAGTAACACTATTCCAAGGGCGTGACGAGGCTAGGATTGCCAGTACAGTACTTTGTGTGAGTGGTTGGGATCCAAACTGCATACAAACAGATGAAGTCCGGGGCTAGAATATGCTACTATGACGGTAAAAGGAAGTCATTATTAGATGCACATCGACGTCAAAGTACTCGCTATTCATGACATAAAAGACCCGTTGAAAGGTGAAGAAAAGGGGATCAGAACACAAAAAAAGAGGAAATATATTCCCGAACTAGCCACTTATATCTAGTTCACGGTAAGACAAGGACCAACATGTGGTTCATTTCCTTTTTTTTCTTACCTTTTTCCCCCCATCTTAGCGGAACTACTACAAAGCTGGGTTGCCGGTGAGCTGAGTAGCACAGTATAAATAACACATTTCTGATGAGAATAAGCGTCGACGCAAAATCACGTTATAACCAATTCCAAGTTGCTACTAGTAGTTGTCGCTTCTCAGATAATGATCTTGTGATTCACGCCCAAGATATGACGAGTGCATTGCTATCCTAGTGCATGGATCCAGGATACCGATATAGACCGTTGTGTTATATTGGACAGATGTATTGGACAGATGTGATGGGCTTTACAAGCTAGCTGGTTGGCTTAACGGGGAACAAAGAGAAGCGGTCACGACAAAACGTAGTGATTTGCTACAATACAAGGCGGCTACTAGTAACAGTATCATTAGTCAGTGATACCGCTTGGCTAGCAGTATGACAATATCCCGGTTGGTAAATCAAGAAGTAGAGGGAAGGAGGGGGAATATTGACTACCGCTCTTCAGCGGTCTTCGCTGTTGGACTTGTTCCTGGTGCTGACGTTAGGTATATGGATAATGAGAAACGGCCTCTTAGTCTTAGCCAATAACAGGGCACGGAGATATATACAAAGCCTGGACCTTGTTCTCTTTCGAACATGATCACTCTGGACGGCCGAGAGGCTCCGATTTCACTCTGGACAAGTTGGCAAACGATGCCGTTGGGATCACCTCGATCTTGTTGTTCCTGATCATTGATGGGGCTCAAGAGCCCCGTTTCTCTCTGTTCTCTTCGATTCCCACTGGCTAGTTAGCTAGCTTGGGTTGGCTCCAACGTAGCCGGACCGAATCTGCAGCTTTTGGTGTCCACCCCAGGGATCAGCAATATCGACAGCCAACTAGTGCTTCCAGTAGTTCTGCAGGAAGAGCTTTCCCCGTTGTCGGGCAGGGTGCAGCGGTCGAGAGCAAAATCTCCACGACATTTCTATCTCGTTTCTATCCCGGTTTTCGATGGATGCCTCGATGGATGGCCATGGAGGAGAGACAAAAGAAAAGAAAAAGGATAGTGTGTTTTCTTTAGATCTCTGCTTATAGTGTCAAAAGGCTGTGGATCTTCATTTGATTTGTTTTGTTTAGCTGAATGAAAGCCGCTGGCTTGATTGGCCGAGGCTCTGTTTGCAACGGGAATTACCACCAAAAAGAGAAGTCGACAACAACAGAAGAAGTGCAACGGGAAAGAACCAATCCTGGGTATGCCCGAAAACCTAAGAGGCGTTCTCACAGCCTTAGTCATTTATTTGTTTACTACATGTACGAACTTAGAGAGCCTATTCGAGCAGGAACTAGCCAACTGGATAGTCCATTTGGGTGCTCCTTCCCTCTACAAGTCGTGATACTTTTATATACAAATATGCATGTGTTACTCATAGCTTACGTCCTGTGGTATTATTCCTACGACTTCCTGCCCCAGATCTGCATCAGCTTTTATCTAGGTTGACAGGCTCGGCCACAAGGGAAAAACGTAAGAAGAGCATGACATCGACAGTGGCAAACAGTCAAAAAGCTGGGGTATATCCAAACAGAAAGCCAAGTTGGCTCGTTGATTCCCCGGCTTTGAGAGTCAGAGTCGTAGCATTGAGACTTGACTGCCAAGAGCCCTTCTTGAACTTCATCCCAAAGCGCCAATACTGACTACTAAAACGAGAACGAGGCTTCAAGGGAAAGAAGTGTAGGAAGGTTATAGTAGTGGCAATGTAATGTAAACGTGAATCAACTACTACTATGACTGACTTCTACTACATTATCAGGTGTACAACTAAATCCAGGAGGCTGGTGGCTACTACTATTATAACTAAGTTTTATACGAAGGCCAAAAGTCAAGGGCAAAAGTCAAGTATAAGTAAGATCAGCACCGAGATCAAGGTCAAGTGCTTTACTACTACTTTCGGCATAGATATTATATCGTCCATATGTTATTTCAAAGTAGCACTAGCAATACTATCAAACGTCTTCCTACGACTCTATGCTGGTTGGGTTCCCCGTTAATATTTTCGGAAAAGTAAGAAAAAAAAGTCCTCAAGAGAAAAAGAAGTAGTAATATTATTGCCTTCAATTTGGTTCTGTTATTTTACATACAAGCTACCCAGTGGTATTCCCAATTCCGCACCCGTCGCTTATTTATTTGACCGCCTCGCTGGCCGAGCCAGTCGTAAGTTTTATTTTCCCTTATCTAGTTCCCTTAGCTAGGCCGTTTTCACCAACTAGAACGTCCCTCAATACCGCCTGTTTCTACAGTAGTATACTTATCTCCAGAGCCTCTAGCCGCTAAAAGCTTCCTCGGAAATAGAGCCTTGATAGCCTAAAGAAAGGACGGCCAGGCCTAGCCTCTTTCAACTAGAGCACTATTATCTTGCCATCACTCTTTTGACCAAAACAGTGACTTTGTGCCCAGCAACAACGCAAATGTGGGAATAATCGTCACCCTGGCTTCTTTTCAATCACCTTATTTTTTTCTAGACTAAATGACGGCTATTATTTTTCCTAGGCTATTCTATTCTTCTTCACTACGGAAAAACGCTAGGGAAAGACAGAATCCCACCGTAGAAGTCGGAGGCTGCGGCAATTCTTTTTGTTTCTTTTTGTTTTTTTTTTCCCCTTAGACAACCTTCTTTTCTCATTGGCTACAGATATCTAGTGAGTGCTTATACGTCGGCTAAGACACCAACGGAGAAGAAAAGAAGAAAAATGGTGACTTAGTTGTACTCAGAAAAGACACATTAACACATTACATAGTGTGTGCCTGCAAATTTCCACACGTGGTAAAAACTCCCGATCAACAGCGGCTCTGTTACAGTGTCCTCACAGTGCCCAAAAGCTCAAAAGGTGGCTGGTTTTTGTTTATCAGGTCCTTACCAATCCAACTTGTCAATAATCACGATGTTAAGCAGCAAGTCAAGCCACCGGCAAGACATTCAGAGCCAACAGCAGAAATAAAAAAAATATATATATAAACAAGGCTTTGTATGATAGATAGATCAAAGGATCCGGAAAGCCATCGCCGGTCTTTAGAAGGGCGATTTTCTTTCCTGATATTCTATGTTCCTTTATTGCTTTTTGCCTCTTTTAGTCAACAAGCTCGGCAAGAGTCTCGAGCCTCTCTTTTCCCAAGGACAAGGCCAGCTCGGATCCGAGAATCCAGGGAATATATCCTCAAGATGAGCGCTTAGCAAACTTACATCGTTCATTTCTTTGTCAAGACCATTTGTGTGTTTGCTATGTCCCGTTGTTTACTAATAACAGCAACAGTAACAACATAAAAAGACAACGATTCGAGAACTGGAGAGGAGGATGTTAGAACTGATAGGAAGACGGACTACAACCCCAAAATTTCACTCACCATTTATTTCCCCATGGGCAGTCAAACACGCCAAGAGAGGGAAAGTAAAAAAAATTTAAACAAAAAAAAAAGAAGAAAAAAAAGACCGGCTTCGTTTCGAGTTATGATTTTCACATGAGCTTGTAATTTCTTGGTTTGCTTGCCATCATACTCTCGTAATGGGAATCCTCTAGCGTTCATTTCACGCTGGCTAGGGTCGAATCGTTGAGTATCCAGTGTAATCTAGTGTAATCCCCAGCTTAAGCTATGCTATATACTAGTTCTACTAGTTGTACTATATTACAGCACAGTAAAGTTGAATATTCAGTTTAACAAACATAGTCGGAGACCCCCAAGGAAATATCCAAATGAAAGGGATTTCGACCCATTGTATCTCCATACGCATATTTGATTCAGCTAGTAAAACTAACTAGCCTCAGAAGGGTCAAAAGAATAGTCGTACTTATTACTTGGTCTACATAACTACTGCTACTTCGATCATAATAAGACAGCAACAACATCAACCACCACAACAGCGATAATATAGCTCTAAGGAATAAGGGGGGGCAGAGGGAATATGGAATAGAATATAGTGGGGTTAATGGAACAAGGAAAATGTGGGTGAGACTCTGGGGCCGAGATGCGAGATATTCCTTCTCCTTCAACTTCTGTCCAGAAAAATGAACTATTCAAGTCATAAAGGCCAAAAGTCACAGGTCAAAGGCCAGAGGAAGTAACAAGGAAAAAGAAAGGGTAACATTCGGTAAAAACAGGGACTAAATCACATACAAAGGTCCGATTCCGAGGGCTAGATGGATTGTTGGATTGGAGCCTCCGTCAGCGAGGGCCAAAACAACCACAAGATATTCAACCACGATATATCACTCAGGAAGAAAGACCTTTGTGATGATGTCAATGGCAGACGAGCCCAGAAATCAATATCAACAAGGCTGGCTTGGGCAATTTGCTCATCAGTGTCAAAGATACGGTAGATTGACTTTTACGGCCGAGAAAATAATACGTGTTAGTGGCTGCACGTTTTTCCCTTTAGAATTGTTCATCCGTTATAGCCATGCAATATGCAATCTACTGGTCTGATCTTTATCATATCATAGCAAAAATCGCTTTTATTCAAGGAAATCTTACTCAAGGCGTCGCCGGAAGGGTATCCCGATTCAAGAGGGCCCTGATATAGAAGAATAATAGTCAAACATACTTTGCCGTAAAGGAACAATTAACAAGCTACTGCTTGAACTATCCGTACGTTTTGTCTATATGTACTATGGCTTTGACAACAGGTGGTCCCCAGCTTCTATTCCTCTTATCTTCTTAGCATCGCCTCTATTATGTATTCCTGTCTTTTGACATCTGTCCGTCAATAATGATATTAAGATTGAAGACTCTGACAACTTAGTTCCGTATAAAACAGGAAAGAAGTATCTTTGAGCAAAATTACAAGCCTATGACGAACTTGACAAGCAACCTAATAAAGCAAGAGAATAAGCTAAAAAGCTAAAAAGGGCTATCAAGTAGTCAACTGAGCGCTTAGAATATATCCTTTTTTCTTTTTCTTGGCAACAAGCGCAGATCCCTCGAAATCGAGTCTAAGATGACAAGCATCAAGAAGAATTAAGATCAGAACATAGCATAGAAGATAAAGAGAGAAAAAAAAGCTAACACCAGAAAGATGATACTGCTCCGTTACCGTTTCTATTTCCAGTCTATTCTCTCTTTTCTGCCTCTCCGTGTCCGGGCCTAGGTTAGTGACCCTTTTTTCGTCGAGGATGGATAAATAAGTGTTCTGCGTGGATTTAGTTGAACTCATTATAGGACGAGGGAAGAAGACATCATATTCAAGGCTAAGGATGTGCATGGTGGATGAACTATCTGGAGGCTGTGATACGTCGGTGCCTTTCTAGGGTTATACGAGGGTTATTCTTACACCCAAGTGGCAGAAAGAAAGCCAGAGCGCCTCGTACGAGACTTTCTCGGACGGGAGCGTTTTCCTAATTTTCTTTCTAGCTTAGGCCTTATTGAACATGGGTAGGCTTTTTGTTACAG
>RHLR01000642.1:0-16028 GCA_009806335.1 Davidsoniella australis | reverse complement strand
GTTTTATTACTTTCTTCTTTTTTTGGGACTATCTTCTTTCTCGTGAAATCAAATTCCGGCTTCGCTTCGTGCTGACCGCATCGTCGTCTTTTTTATCTCTTTTTTTCTCTCTGGTCCAGCTTTGATTACATGTGGTTTCGCTTGTCCTCTTTCCTCATTCTTCTGTGCATTCTCACAGAGTCATAGTCCTCGCCGGCTCTTATCATGCATAAAAACAACTAGAAGGAGAGGACAAAGAGAGCTGCGTGTGTCCTCCCCACGCTTTGCCGCCCACGCCGTCTCTGTGTTTTGTTGCTCTCATTCGTTTTTGTTTTGGCTATCTTGTTGGGTCATCGTTCTCGTTTATTACCTGGAAGCGAGAAAAGAACGTGAAGAAGAGAAGAGAAGAGAAAAGAAAAGAAAAGTGAACATTATGTTCCTTATTTCCTCATAGAGACATAAGAAACACGCACTTCCACTCCCGAAATCAACACCAAAAGGCGGCAGGAAATCTCACGATAGTTTGGACCCAAGCGCTCGTAACCAAAGGTCACCAGATCATGAAAAAACTTCACCAGTCCATTCCTATCTATCTACGGTCCTCTTTCGCACTTCTAGAAAAGGGGATGGCCTAGGCCTAGAACTCACTATTAAGCTAAAGCCATCCTTGTCTGGCTCAGTATCGGAATAAAAAATAGAACATAAGAAAGCAAAACGAAGCTAATAAACTTGGCTAAAATATTTCCCGGTATTCTTTGCTTATGCATTTAATCGCTTGTTTTATGTTTCAACTAATTCTCTATCTATTCTTCTATTCTCTCTGTTTTAATTCTGCTATTTTATCGTCTTGTCCTCCCTTCAAAGCTTCACTGACAGCTTCCTTCCCAAAGAAGGAGCATTCCAAAGAAGCAAAAAGAATAAAAAGCGGGTCTATCCTTCGATCGTCGTAAACCCTAAGTCTCCTCTCAACCTCATTGTTACGCTGGCCCAAGTCAGTAGAGCCGATATATCGGCACCGGCAATACTTATTTTTTCCGTACTACCGGTTGATACCGTTGTTTTATTTCCTTTTCATATGGCCTGTCCATCTAACAATCAAGAATGGCCACCTTCTTTCTGCCGTGTATTACAAAGGGAAGTTAAGAATAGCATCAATCGGCCGTTCTCGTCATCATCCGTCTTTCCGTGGTGCCGCCGCTCTTCGACCACCGCCTACTTGGTGCTTCTTGTGTTCGTTTGTACTGCCCTTGACCAGTCACCTCTTCCCTCTATTACGCAATTCACTGAATGCATTTGAGTTCCCGTCGCTAGTCATTATGCTTCTCGTTGAGAGAGTGCACACTGTTGATAATTAAGCTGCCATGAGCTTACGATCATTATCCCGTAGAGCTATTCCGAGCTCCAGCTTCAGTAGCACTACTGTGCTAACTAGCCGTCTTTGTAAGTGAAATGCACAGGTATATACCAACTTCTGATATACTAACTTGTTTTAACTTGCAGTAAACACATCTGCTCTATCTTCAACACCATTAGGAAATGCAGAAGGGGCCGGTGCTAAAGATATATCAGAACATAGACAAACACCATCACAAATATCGCCATTATCCGATCAACTCCGACATCTCATGCGCCGACTATCGCATTCCGTGGTCGTGTGTACAGCATCGCATCCAAGTGGAAACATTTCACGGGCTATGACAATGTCATCTTTCACATCCCTCGCTCTCACGCCTAGGCCATTAGTCACATTCAATGTGAAAGCGCCAAGTTTAACGCTTGATGCTATTATTGCTAGTCGATTATTCAACATACACGTGCTGGCTGGGACTGCGCAAGGTGCCAATGTTGCAGAATGGTTTACCAGGGGAAACCTACAAACCGACCCTTTCAGCCAACTGCAAAGGTTGGGGTCGGGATGGAAATTCATAAATATACCCGGAGAACCTCCGGCGTTGTCGGGAGAGGGCATCTTATCCCGTGTTCGGTGTAGAGTCCTCGATGGCGGCGATGGACACGACAAAGGCATTGTCCGCATCAGTGACCATGTCATCATCCTGGGAGAGGTCGAAGAGGTAGTCGAGGGACATGCTGATTCTCAAGGTAGCTTCAGCTTGACATATGCAGATCGAACATATCGCGGGGAGGGAACAGCCATCCAACAACATGTCATCCCAAACAATAAATCCTGACACAGCATTGCACGGAGTCAAGATTGCTTGGGATCGAATGAAAGCGATAGAGGGTTATTAGGGTTCACATATAGACTAGATCATCTCATCACAAAGTTTGCATTTTTCTTCGACAGTCAGCACGGAAAGCAGGAGTAAAAGAATCGACTCTAAAGTGTGTGCATAAATCTGTGCAGCAACATAGCAACCAGATAACGTTCCAAAATAGTAGGCATTCTATGTACTTTTTCTTATGTTGGTTGCCTGGCCAACCAATACTACTCTTCATCCCTGCCCACCCAGCCAATCAGTGTGCTATACTCTGTGTACGCCCCACTTTAACTATGCACCGAGCATAATGGGACAATATTCGATAGGCACGAAATGCATCAGTATCTATTGATATCGCAATATCAAACCAAGAAACGCTGATCAAGCCCCCGCCATAAACGAGACGTCCGCCTTATTTGGCTGCTTGTCTAATTCAATCCGACACTAGCATTGTCTGTGAACTTGGCCGCAAAACTCTAAGAATATTGATCGCGGAAAAAACATAAATCACTACCCACGGTTTTGACCCGTTTTCGCGACAATAAAAGACCGTCCTGGCGCGCTTCGCTTCCCCTGGATTAATCATCGCCCACCATGGAGCAATCAGAAAACCAAGTGAGTGAAACTTTCCAGTATTTCACCTTATGTCACCCTACAAATACATACATATCCCTGCTATCGATGGGATTAGAGGCTTGCTGCAGTCGACAACGACCTATGTAAACTTGGAGTCCTCTAAGCGTTAAGAAAGCCTGTCGTTGTCCTTGCTTGCATTCTAGCATTCTCTTTTCTTGTATCCCGCTTGTCCGCTTGTGGCAAACGATAGGGTCAGTTCTCTTTCCTACCGATTCTGTTTCTGACATAACTTCCGATTCGGTAGTCCAAAAGCGCCATCCCGCGACCACCACCTCTGTCGCGTTTGAACACCAACTCCGCCGAACTTCAAGAGTTATCCGAATCGCAGAACAACACTCGCACACAAATATCGATGATGCCTCAGCCATCATCTAGAATCGCCGTGAAGCGCGAGCTTCCACAGCCAGGTACGCTACGGAAGATCACTGGCTGCCGAACCAACAGGATATCTAACAATTTCTAGCGGCCGCACAATCCGTGTCTAAGAGAAAGGCATTGTCGGAAAAGGCTTCGGACTCTTCTTCAAAGACTCTGATGCCAACAGCACCATCGCGCTCTAATATCACCGGTACATCATTGATAGGCGCATCGGGCGTAAGTTAATAATCGTGACTCGAAATACAACACTGTGCATGTCGGCTGACTATAATATACCAACAGCTCAAGGCCCCATCATCGAGCAGAATGAAAACACCAAAAATGAGAGCTAAGCCGACTGGCGTTGTCAAGTCCACACACAAACAAGACAGACCGGGCCCATATGATCGCCCGAAATCACAACCAATGCGGACAACAGGTCCTCAGACACGATCCCAAGTTGCCGGCCGACCACTCACATCTTTGGGTTCACGCGACGAGTCGACGCCCCAGCCCGAATTGAAGAATGGTATGCCTAACTTCACACAAATTGCGATAATAAGAAGACCCCGATCCATGATGGCATCTATACGGGATCAAGTGCCCCAACCAGGATCGCCATCGCCGCCCCCATTACCTGAGAAAATACCATCTCGCGATGCTCTACGCATAGCATCGCTTAGTCGATGTTTTGCTGGGCTATCCTTAGGTGCCGACAAACATGGCGATAGAAAGGAGCGTCGTAATAGTTATATTCCGACGCCAATACGATCGCGAAGACCCAGTGGAATTCCGGTTCAACCAACACGAGCACCAAAGCCTAAACCAACGTTTGGCTTAAACAGAAGAAACATCGCCGTACCCATGACTCCGGCTCCTAGACCCCAAAAGCTTGGAGTCGAAGTAGAGAGCCCAGCTCAGGTGTCAAGTGCACTGAAGCTTTCGAATACAATGGAATCACTCCGTTTGGCTCTCCAATCAGCCACATCTCCCTGCCCCAGCAAATTCTTGAACCGAGACTCTAACACGCAAAACTTTGTAGCTTTTGATATCGACACCAGACTAGTGAAATTCGAGCAACAGTTTAATCAGTTCCAGGAGGTTATTAACGTGTCCCTCAAAGATCACTCTGCCATGGAATCTGTCAATTCCATGCTCAAAACGAAGAGTAAGTCAAGGCATAAAGCATATGTAACAATGAACGCACGGCTAACAAGGGGATGCATAGTCACCGACCAAGACGCAGAGCTTAAGAAGTACGAAGATCGCGTCAGCAATCTCCAGTCGGACATCGACAAGTTCCGCGAAGAGTCCAACCAGTTCAAACGCCAGCTTGAAGAGTCGACATGGAAACACAAGACAGAGGTGGAATCTCTTCAACGGGAAAAGAAACATGTCCAAGAAGACCTGGAGCGTTCCATCCAGAAGGAGACTGATCGGCTCAACAAGTTATGTGATGACTCATTGAACGACCTCAAGCGTCAACACCAAATCGAACTCGAAAAGGGATGTCAAGAGAAGAAGCGGGAGATCACTGAGCTCCAAGCTCGCATCCAAAATGACCAAAAAGATCTCAATTCTTCAATTTCTAAAAAGGATAGTGAGATGAACGATCTGCGTACTCAGATTGATCTTTTCAAGAGTGAGGTTACTTTGGGGCAGTCTGTCAAGACCAGTCTGCAGGCGAATCTCGCCGAATTGTCCGCTGCTAACGTCACCTTGGAAGCCAAGATCAACTCTCTCAAGGCGCAAATCGAGTTCCTGGAGTCCGATAGCAAAGCACAGAGCAATTCCTTTGCTACCATGGAAACCAAGCTGCAGGAGGCACAAAAGATCGCCGAGATATCCCAAAAGAAGTTGATCAAAGAGGAGACTGAGCGTCGTATCCTATTCAACAAGTATCAAGAACTGAAAGGAAATATCCGCGTAATGTGCAGAGTTCGCCCAGTTGTTGACGCTACTGAGGGTGATTCGGCGCAAATTGAATTCCCTGACAGCGAGCAATCCTCAGCCAAGATCAGTGTGATGGGTCCCGAGGAGAAAAGTAGTCTGGGTATTGTGTCTCGCAAGGACTATCCTTTCGAGTTTGATCGTGTGTTCTCGCCCGCCATTAACAATGAGGAGATCTTTGGAGAGATCTCACAGTTGGTTCAGAGCGCATTGGATGGCTTCAACGTATGCATCTTTTGCTACGGCCAAACAGGTTCAGGCAAGACTTTCACCATGTCGTCAGCGGATGGTATGATTCCTCGTGCCACCCATATGATCTATGAAACGGTGACAAAGCTGAAGGAAACATCTTGGGAGTACACCATGGAGGGCAGCTTTGTCGAGGTGTACAACGAAGAACTCAACGACCTTCTGACAGCTGCAGATCCCAAGGCGAAGAAGCTTGATATCCGCCACGACGACATCCGCAAGCAGACGGCAGTCGTCAACTGCAAGACAGTTGAGCTCACCTCACCAGACAACGTTGAGACCATGTTAGCAGAGGCACAAAACAACCGTTCTGTCGCTGCTACCAAGGCCAACGAGCGCTCGTCTCGCTCACACAGTGTCTTCATCTTGAAGCTGTTTGGCAAGAACACTGCGACTGGTGAGCAGTGTGAAGGTACTTTGAACCTGGTTGATTTGGCTGGTTCTGAACGCCTGAAGCACTCTCAGGTCGAAGGAGATCGGATGAAAGAAACGCAGAGCATCAACAAGTCGCTATCTTGTCTTGGTGATGTCATTGATGCGCTAGGCAAAGGGTCAGCTCATGTGCCATATCGCAACTCAAAGTTGACTCATCTCCTCCAGTACTCGTTGGGTGGAAACAGCAAGACTCTGATGTTTGTCATGATGTCACCCCTAGAAGCCCACTTGAAGGAAACATTGACGAGTTTGAGATTTGCGGCCAAGGTTCACAATACTCATATTGGGCAGGCGAAGTCAACGAAGAAACTGCGCGAGACATAGGGGATCTCTGGTACGACATCGAGTTCACGGTAGTGGTAGATTCTCATTACACGGATAGCTATTTGAGAGTAAGGGCGCTCTTTCTCGGCGAAAGAAGGTAAAGTAAAAGTGAGGGCTGTTATGACAACTTGGATGATACCTGGGCTACGGGGCGTTTTGCTTTGCTTTTCTTGGGGTTTTTCTATTTCTCTTCTTATTCTGGCTATATTATATAGGTCATATATCTTGCGCCTGTTGCTAGTGTTCTTCTCTTTTTTTTTGTTACTGTATTTCCTTCCAGTTTCTCACGGCTACATTTGATAGTTAATATGGTGGCGGTTTTTTTTTCTTTTTGGTGCATCTTGATGGAATGGGCGTAAAGCAGTCTTTTTGCAGTGTTTTAGAACTAAGACAGCACATGGGTGTGACATATGGGCTGTTTTGTATCACGAATATTACTGAATGCTATCAACAGACACGTTATGCGAGCTACAGATATTGGCTATATCCCACCAGTCAAAGCTAAGGTCGCAATGGCCTGTCGGGATGATATCTGCCTACCTATGGTAACAAAATCTAAAAGCAATGCTTCATCAGACCATTATCCACCAATAAAGAGAGCCATGCTCATAAAGTTGATATGATATAAATTATCTAAGTCAGATATGATCAATGACTATCAAACCGACTAAGATTCGGATAGCTATCTTGTGTTTGTTTTTCCACTATAATTGTTGCAATATCTCTTTATAGCCACAAAGAGCCATGAAAGGGCGTCATCTTGTGGTACAAATAGCGAGGTAGACCCGATAAAACATTAGCCTGCAATTCCGCATGCGGATAGGGCATATAATTGCTGTATTACCCTAGAGCCAATCAGAGACAGTGGATTTGATAGCTTGTGAACGGCACGGCTCCACTTCGGCAACGCTGACTAGACTACACAGAAAAATTGCAGCCGACATCGCCATTGGCCGGTTGAGCCTCTGAGTCTCCAAGATATTCAGTTGATGATCGTTGATGATCAAGATAGACGATATAGATGGCTATCTAGTTAGGTTGAGACAATACATATGAAAGCTTGCGGTATCACATTTTTAAGGTCTGGAACTAAAAGGACTGTTTTGGCATTGATTAGATTCATCCAAGTCTAAGAACTAGTGACAGGGAAAAATCTAACGGTAAGTGGAGTCAGGCATGTTAAGCAGCATTTCATACTTGGGATTTATAGTAGAAATGAGACGTAATTTGATTGCTGGAAACAAGTTGTTCGAGTCCGTAAAAAAAAGACAATCCGACCTTGTACAGTGTTCTATTCCTTCACTCCAGTTCCCCGGCTTATTTTTTTTTTGATTTTTCCTGTTCCTGTTTTCTTTAATAAAGACTTTCCGCATTTTGTGTGTCCCTGTGATCTTGGAGGGTTTCTTTAAACTTTTTTTTTTATTAGAAAACAAAACCACAACGCGGACACCGTGAGGATTTGACTCACAGAATCTTCCGCATTTATAACTGATATCCTGACCGATTATATATCTAAAGAGGAGCTGCCATATTTGAACAGAAATATTCTTCTCGTTCTTTTTTTTATATCTTATTTTCTTGTCTCATCTTCAGCACACACACACATTTCACCATGCTTAGCCGGTGTACTCAGCTCCGGGCGCAAGCTCTGAGAGCTGCTGCTCAAGCTCCCCAACGGTAAGTTATGCTCTCTAGCTATACCCTCTTGTTTGATATACCACATAAACCATTCCAAATCACTCCCTGCTAACCCACCGTGTCTCCCTATAGGCGCATGTTCTCCGCCGCCGCCTCTCGCTTCGAGGAGCCGAAGCTTAACAGAATCTCGTCGGCCATCACCCAGCCCAAGTCTCAGGGCGCATCACAGGCCATGCTGTACGCCACCGGTCTTACGGACGAAGACATGAACAAGGCGCAGGTCGGTATCTCGTCCGTTTGGTACGAGGGAAACCCTTGCAACATGCACATTCTGGCCCAGTCTGAGGTCATCAAGAAGTCCGTCGCTGAGGCTGGCCTGGTCCCTTACCGCTTCAACACTATCGGCGTGTCGGATGGTATCTCCATGGGTACCTCCGGTATGCGCTTCTCGCTGCAGTCCAGAGAGATCATCGCCGACAGTATCGAGACCGTCATGAACGGCCAGTGGTACGATGCCAACATCTCCATCCCCGGTTGCGACAAGAACATGCCTGGTGTCGCTATCGCCATGGGCCGTGTCAACCGCCCCAGTATCATGATGTACGGTGGTACCATCAAGCCTGGTTGCAGCATGGATGGCAAGCCCATCGACATTGTCTCTGCCTTCCAGGCCTACGGTCAGTACATTTCTGGTGAGATCACTGAGGAGCAGCGTTATGACATTATCCGCAACGCTTGCCCTGGTGGTGGTGCCTGTGGTGGCATGTACACTGCCAACACCATGGCGTCTGCCATCGAAGTCATGGGTATGACCATGCCCGGTAGCTCTTCCAGACCCGCTGAGTCCCCCGAGAAGGTTGCCGAGTGCGCCAGCATCGGTCCCGCTATCCGCAACCTGCTCAAGGAGGATATTCGCCCCCGCGATATCATGACCCGGACCGCTTTCGAGAACGCCATGACCCTAGTCACTGTTTTGGGTGGAAGCACCAACGCTGTTCTGCATCTGCTTGCTATTGCTGATGCCGTCGGTGTGCCCCTCACTATCGACGATTTCCAGACCGTTTCTGACCGTACTCCCTTCCTGGCTGACCTGAAGCCTTCCGGCAAGTACGTCTTCGAGGACATCCACAAGATCGGTGGCACCCCCGCCGTTATCAAGTTCCTGCTGAAGGAGGGTCTCATCGATGGTTCCGCCATGACCGTCACTGGTAAGACCCTGAAGCAGAACGTCGAGTCTTTGCCCGGTTTCCCCGAGGGTCAGGACGTCATCCGCCCCGCTAGTCAGCCCATCAAGCCCACCGGTCATCTTCAGATTCTGTACGGTTCGCTGGCTCCCGGTGGTTCCGTTGCCAAGATCACCGGTAAGGAGGGTCTCCGCTTTGAGGGTATCGCTCGCTGCTTCGAGGCCGAGGATGATTTCATCGCTGCTCTGGAGCGCGGTGAGATCAAGAAGGGTGAGAAGACAGTCGTCATCATCCGTAACGAGGGTCCCAAGGGTGGCCCCGGTATGCCTGAAATGCTAAAGCCTTCTTCGGCCATTATGGGTGCTGGTCTGGGCAAGGACTGTGCCCTGATCACCGACGGCCGTTTCTCCGGTGGTTCTCACGGTTTCCTGATTGGTCACGTCACACCCGAAGCCTTCCTGGGTGGCCCCATTGCTCTGGCCCGTGACGGTGACCGCATCATCATCGACGCCGAAAAGCGTCTGATGGACCTTGTCATCCCCGATAAGGAGATGGCTAAGCGCAAGGCTGCTTGGGTCAAGCCCAAGCCTAGACCTTGGGCTAAGCGTGGCACTCTGAGGAAGTACTCGCTTCTGGTCAGCGATGCCAGCCGCGGTTGCATTACTGACAAATAAACTATCACTGCCTTTGTTAAGTATCACCGCTGAAGGGTAACAGAGCTGTATTTATAGACACACAGACACAAAAAAGACCAAAAAAATCAATAGCATAACCAACCATACGTGATTAAGTATGGGTGGATTCGGAGAGATCGAGGTACGGTCTCGGGCGCATAAAACTGTTTATGTTTAACTCTTTGTCACGTTTTATTTTTCGGGACTCCTATATGATTTAGTTACTCGTGTAAGAAAGCAATATAAGATACATCTTAAAATTCTATCCAACCTAGCTATGTACAAATGCCTGATATTTTGCGAAGTATGGGTGATATAAGCATAGCGATATTACTTTCTAGAGGACCAAGCTTTGTTGAAGTTGGTTTTGTCTTTCAAAGTCAAGCCAACCTTGGCGCTACGACCTAATCTAGAAAGCGCATCACATACCTGTGAGATAACTTCTTCCTCATCGTATGCGATAGGGCCTTCGTTGCTCTTTTCACCGGCAACCGTATTGACAACAGCCTCAGCGATGCGCACATGGATACGGATAGAAAGATGGCCTAGAAGAGAGAACAGGAATGATCCCCAAGCCCCAGAAACAGGTGTTGTCACGTCATTGGGAAGGTAACGTATGCTTAGAGGGAATATGCGAGCATCTTCTTTAGCAGAAACAATGCTAGGGCTCAGCGGAAGAATAGCAGAGCCATTGGTCGTTGAGCATTCAGGGAACACAAGAATAATGCGGTTGCGGTACTTACGCTGTAACTCAGAGATATCAACGAGAATAGCATCGCTCGGCGCAGTTTCGAATACGGTAGACAACGCACGCAGAGCAGCGCCCAAGAGGCTAATCTGTTGCACCTTGCGCGTTCCCGGGAATGACTGGGTGAATACGGGATCGAACACGGCCGATAGATAGATGGCATCGATGGGACTAGTATAGTTGGCGGCAATCACGTCGCCACCGCGCGGTACACGGCCGGGAGGCTGACTCGCCAAGGTGCCGCGTCTCACGCCATCGAGCTGGAGATCAACCCAGAATATTCCAGGAATAGCCAGAAAGATCCAGAGGAATAGCTTGCGCAACAACTGCGGCAGCGGTAGGAAGTGCAGCACAAAGAAATACAAGGCTGCGTATGCGAGGAAGATGGGCAGTCGGACGAGAAAGATGATGTTCCGGAATAGCTTGGTGATAATAGAAGCTTTCACCTTTATGGGCATGAACGGCGACACACCCGTGCCTAACGTTGAAGTATTAGTGTATATGGAGACTTGAATAGTTTGACTGATATATTAACCTCTATCGCGAAATTGAGTAAATTTTTCCATGTCGAGTGTTGGCTTTCCAAACACTCAAGATTGCGGTCGTCTTCAGGCCAACATTTACATGTGACGGTGGAAGAGCAGAGCTTCAGTGCAAACAAAAAGTGGAAGCTAGACTCTTCCGATCTGTCAAAAAGGGTTTGGCTATAGTCAACCCTAATAATCTAACGGACATGGCTCCCCTAAATTGGAAATAATAAAGCTCTTGCTTATTTCTACAATCAAATCCAGCCCGACAATGCAGTATTATGCTGTAGGCTGGCTTAGCTCGTTTGCGTCCACTTTCTGTTTGTGGTCCTGAATGACGATGACTGCCTAAAAGTGCATATTTTTCTTGGGTAGAAAATTACAATTCAAGCTACTGGGTGTTTCCATGGAACCTGCTAGAAACTCAGCCAAAGCCTGGCCGTCCCTAGTGGGTAATTTGTTGTTTACTATGGTGACTGTCGATGACTGTTGACTGGACTAGGGTAGCTTTTCTGTGCCATAAAATTTACCCCTCAGCATGCCCCGCGCTTACTGCAAATATTGCGTAGTAATCTGAAGCCAAAATAGTTAATGACCATGGCTATCGTGGGGCAAGATTTTCGATGTTGACACGAGGTTGACCTAGAATATTCGACAACAGTCTTGGGTCATATGCCAAGGCCGAATAACTTCAGGTGGCTTCATGATTGTCTACACTCAAAACAGCATTTGATAGTTCAAACTAGGGGTCTCCTAGACTCTTGTAGAAGAACGAAGAAGCGTATTTCACTGCGCTAAGTCTCGTCTCTGTACAACCACAAACCCTGGCCTGGCGGTGGCCAGCCATGTTGTTGCGTCGTCAAATTGTTCTTTGCCTTTTCAGCCTCTATTCAGCCTCTAGCGGCTGCTGATGCCGTTGTTGTAGCACCACCCACCAATAGAAGCGTTGTTTGTTAGTTTAGTGTGCATCCGTAGTAACTGTTTTGTTTGTAGTCAATTCTGGATAGCCTGTCGCCATCTCCGTTGCTGGGCGATTGGATTGTGGATGGCGTTCAAGTAGTTCACGCGTACCTCTGCCGCTGGTTCCATGCGATTCTACAGCGAAATCCACCCTTGTTTCTACCTATTTAGTGCTCTAGTGCTGAAAACTTCCCCTGGAAAGGTACTGCGGGGGTACAAGCGAACTTTCTAGGCGTTCCCAATCATCCATGTTGGTTAGTACTGGCTGGGCCAATAAGCTTACACTGCCCGTATAGTGGATGCCCTGCCCGCTGCCGTTTTCTGATAGTAGGGACATCGCTGGATGGAATCTCATGGAATCGTTGGGCCCTACGGCACCAGAGAGAGAGAGAAACTGCCATATTTAAGAACCTGCTTGCTGCACCATCGACTTGTTCCCTTCCCCTCCATCTTTTTTCCTCCTCAGCTCAATCGAAACCAAATCTCTTTTCCTTTCTTTCTTTTCGTTAGTTCAAAAGGCCAGTGCCAATATTGTTGGTTGACCTCTCTGTTTACATTTTGATGTAAGTTCCCAAGTCCTTTCTCTGCCCTCTATTCTAAGCCCTTCAATACCAGCTGTCTGGCACCGACATAAGCTTGGAGACGATACTACTGGTCTAACGGCACTCGTTGTAACTTTGATCAACTTTGTCATATCAAGTCTTTCTTTGGCTGTCTTTATGTGCCATTTTCATTGCATCTGCACACCCCGCGTATCATTGACTATTGACAGGGTGTGGCCCATCCATCCCACCTGGTTTACTCACTGCCCCTCACTTCGCCAAACATCCCACCAAATTTTTACTTGGCCACTGAAAAAAAAACAAATAACATCACACTAACACAATTTCTACGATATACCCTTTTTCCATCTAGACCACACGCATATATTCATTCATCATGTCTGAGACCTTCGAGTTCCAGGCTGAGATCTCTCAGCTGCTGTCGCTGATTATCAACACCGTCTACTCTAACAAGGAGATCTTCCTCAGAGAGCTGGTGTCCAACGCCTCCGATGCCCTCGACAAGATCCGCTATCAGTCCCTGTCGGACTCCAGTGTTCTGGACTCCAACAAGGACCTCCGTATCGACATCATCCCCGATCAGGAGAACAAGACCCTGACCATCCAGGACTCTGGTATTGGTTTCACTAAGGCCGTAAGTTTTTAAACTACCACGCGCTCATCTATGCACTTACAACATCCTAACATATCTGATAGGACCTGGTCAACAACTTGGGTACCATTGCCCGTTCTGGTACCAAGCAGTTCATGGAGGCCCTGACTGCCGGTGCTGATGTTTCCATGATTGGTCAGTTCGGTGTCGGTTTCTACTCCGCCTACCTGGTCGCCGACAAGGTCAAGGTCATCTCCAAGCACAACGATGACGAGCAGTACGTCTGGGAGTCCGCCGCCGGTGGTACTTTCTCCATCGCCACTGACACCGAGGGCCCCCAGATCTCCCGCGGTACCAAGATCATCCTGTACCTGAAGGATGAGCAGACTGAGTACCTGCAGGAGTCTCGCATCAAGGAGGTCATCAAGAAGCACTCCGAGTTCATCTCCTACCCCATCTACCTCCACGTCCAGAAGGAGGTTGAGAAGGAGGTCCCCGATGAGGATGAGGAGGCCGCCAAGGTTGAGGAGGTCACCGAGGAGGATGACAAGAAGCCCAAGGTCGAGGAGGTCGATGATGAGGCTGAGGAGAAGAAGCCCAAGACCAAGAAGATCAAGGAGACTGTCAACGAGGAGGAGGAGCTGAACAAGCAGAAGCCCATCTGGACTCGCAACCCCACTGACATCTCCCAGGAGGAGTACGCCGCCTTCTACAAGTCTCTGTCCAACGACTGGGAGGACCACCTGGCTGTCAAGCACTTCTCCGTTGAGGGCCAGCTTGAGTTCCGTGCCATCCTGTACGTTCCTAAGCGTGCTCCCTTCGACCTGTTCGAGACCAAGAAGACCAAGAACAACATCAAGCTGTACGTCCGCCGTGTCTTCATCACCGATGATGCTACCGACCTGGTTCCCGAGTGGCTCAGCTTCATCAAGGGTGTCGTCGATTCCGAAGATCTTCCCCTGAACCTGTCTCGTGAGACCCTTCAGCAGAACAAGATCATGAAGGTTATCAAGAAGAACATCGTCAAGAAGTCCATTGAGCTCTTCAACGAGATCGCTGAGGACAAGGAGAACTTCGACAAGTTCTACACTGCCTTCTCCAAAAACCTCAAGCTTGGTATCCACGAGGACGCCCAGAACCGCGCTACCCTGGCCAAACTGCTGCGCTACAACTCCACCAAGTCTGGTGATGAGCTGACTTCTCTGGCCGACTACGTCACTCGCATGCCCGAGCAGCAGAAGAACATCTACTACATCACTGGTGAGACCCTGAACGCTGTCTCCAAGTCTCCCTTCCTGGACTCTCTCAAGGACAAGGGCTTCGAGGTCCTCTTCCTGGTTGACCCCATTGATGAGTACGCCATGACTCAACTCAAGGAGTTCGAGGGCAAGAAGCTCGTCGACATCACCAAGGACTTCGATCTTGAGGAGACCGAGGAGGAGAAGACTGCCCGTGAGGCCGAGGAGAAGGAGTTCGAAGGCCTTGCCAAGTCCCTGAAGGACATCCTCGGCGACAAGGTCGAGAAGGTAGTTGTTTCCCACAAGCTGGTTGGCGCTCCTTGCGCCATCCGTACCGGTCAGTTCGGTTGGTCTGCCAACATGGAGCGTATCATGAAGGCTCAGGCTCTGCGTGACACCTCCATGTCCTCTTACATGTCTTCCAAGAAGACCTTCGAGATCTCTCCCAAGTCTCCTATCATCAAGGAGCTGAAGAGCAAGATCGAGTCCGATGGTGAGACCGATCGTAACATCAAGTCCATCGTCCAGCTTCTGTACGAGACCTCTCTGCTAGTCTCTGGTTTCACCATTGAGGAGCCCTCCGGCTTCGCTGAGCGCATCCACAAGCTTGTTCAAGTTGGCCTCAACGTCGATGGCGATGATGAGGAGGAGGCTGCTGCTGCTACCGACGCTCCCGCCGTCGAGGCTGGCGACTCCAACATGGAGGAAGTCGACTAAATCTCTTGCCTCTCGATACCATCAGGTTGTTTTAGCTTGAAGCGTTCTTGAGGAAGCGATCATGTTGCGGCTTTTAAAAATAATGAAATAAAAATCATAACAATATTTTCTTTTCTTGTGGCGTTGGGGTGAATATCATTTCTGGAAATTCTGGTAGGCATGGAATGGGGCCTTCTTGGCTTCTCTTCTCTTAGAGGTGAGGCGCCTCGGGCTAGACATTCTTCCTTCACCTGTTGTAGTGCGAAGGTATATTCTAGTTCCCTTTTTCATAGTTTTTTTTTATTAGTTGTCATGATTTTATGAGATCCATAACCAATTGGAAGTATCTTTCAAAAACACTAGTACATCTCAATATATAATGTGCATGCAAAAGTACGTTGTAGTTCCATTTTAAAGTGGTGAAGTTCAAGATACAACCAATTAGAACATTGGTTCCAATGGAGTAATATTCTCTCAGCCTTTCTCAACTATTTTGTGTATATTTAATGTAAACTGCCCCCTTCTCTATGTTTTAGTTGGACTGTTGTAAGGGTTGTTTGTTAATTCTTAGTCACCTATTTTTTTACTTTGTTACCTGCTAATTGTTGTTGCTTCTTTTTTTTTTTTTTTAATTCATTAATCTTATGGAGCTATAGAGCTATGAAGATGTTTGTTGTTGCCTTACAGTAGTACGTCCTGTAATCCTCTGCTTACTTTTCCTAGGCCGTTATTATGGTTGTAGTAAATAACCGATTCTATATTATCAATATCATTCGAAGATTTACGGTTCCTAGTAGATAGGTTTTGTAGATGAAAAGCTTACAATTTTGCAGCTGTCAACATATAGCTAGACGGCATGTTTTGCGTTTGCAGCTTCAAGGACAATGACTACCTACATCTACTCCTTCTAATTATCTCCTCAGAACTGAGTGTTTTTCTTCTACTTGTTTATCACTCTTGATCGTCTGCTTACTATTGTCTCGTAGTGATACATGTTCCGGTAGAGGTTTATCTGTATCCGGTGGTCACGTGCGTCTTTGATTTGATTTGATTATATTT
>RHLR01000641.1:0-16033 GCA_009806335.1 Davidsoniella australis | reverse complement strand
ATCAATATGCTTTTTCTCCACCGTATACTCCTTTTAAAGCTTTACTAATTTTTATTTTAGTTTCTTCTGTATGCTTATGGCCAAAAGAACTACCAGCTACTTTTAATTTTGTAAAAAATTTTATTTTGCCGATTCTGGCCTTCTCGGCCTCGGAATTCTTATTCTCAAGGAGACGACGTTGCGCAGCGCTGACATTCTTGATCTTTGCAGCGGTTTCAGGGCCGTTTTGCATGTTCCATTGGACTTGAAAATGAGTGTTAGGACGAGTCTTTTGCGGAAAATCATGTTAGTATCGAATCATGATAGCAGAGTATGATCTTGACATATGGAACTTACCATTTTGACTATATAGGTATACTAGAAAGTACTTGAGAGGAAGTAAGAGAGATTTCCGAATGAATTTCAACTTGTAGAGAAGATATAGAATAGTAGAATAGTGAATTCTGGTGATTCTGGAGTTTGAAAGAGGAAGAAAAAATAAATTTTCAGAATGCTGAGCGGACATGATCTTGTACTAAACTCTGAAGTCCTATGAATGCAATCGGAATAGATAGAACGTCTACATGTAGAATCAGAAAATCCGGCAGTATTATCTTGCCACGAGGCGTAGAATTAGTAGGTGTGTATTTTGTGTTGACCGCCTTATAGCGCCGATCTTATCTAAGCCAAATATGAAGACTCACGATGTTCTAGAACCCAACTAAAAAACCAGATCCGGCAACTTTCTTAGTACCATAACGGGATTCGGATATTCACAAGCATGACATTACCACGCAAATTTAGACTATAATTCATGTGTTTATTGGAAGAAAACCCCCATAATCCAAAGAAACTAACAAGTAAAAAAAAAAGAAAAAAGTCCAGTGACAATCGAACAGCACCCCGCTAGACTTGGTGACAGGAGCATCGGTGATGCAATACTAAAACAAAGAAAGAAAATGGAAGACAAAAGAGGTTTAGAGTGCTAAGCTTGTAGTGCCTCAAAACATATATGAAGACAGCCAGAATACTAGTCCATGCTGTCTAGCGGGATCTAAGGAACATGTTAATGCCCTCGAAGATGATACTTCCGACAACAATAAAGGCGAGAAGACCTGCGAATGAGAGAGTTAGCTTATAGAGAAAAATCTGTGGTGACAATTGTGAGAAGCTTACCTAGCCAGGCTGGAGATAAAGTCGGCTTTGGCTTGTCCTTGACTACCTTGGTGGTATCAACCTGAGCCTTTCCCATACGAGATTCCTGCTTCTTGGCAAATAGAGCATTGCGCTGGCGCTGCTTAAGAGTTTGGCTAGACTAAATAGAGGGAAAGAAGACGAAGGTTAGCAATATGTGCCTCGAAGATCGCGAAGAAGAAGGAAGCTGTCGCGCGCCGGTGACGTGCAGAAGCAGATTTAACTAGTGCTTACCATGATGAATATAATGGCAAATTATAAAGATTATGTTGTGAAGCATATAGGCCACGAAGCTAGAGAGCAATAGCGCAATGTGTTATGGCGGGATTCGCAATTCGATCAGACCGTGAAGATATTAGGAATGCGCTTGCGATAGGGCAATTGGATCGATTTGGACTGGATATATCAAAGAGGGGAGGTGTCAATGGATAAGAGAGCCGATCGCTTTCCCAAGAGATTCGAGAAAAAGTCTGGGGTTGGTCGTGATTTGAACAAGTTGCTTATGTAGCTAATGCTGGTCGTAATAGATCCAGTAATCGTCGAAGAGAGAATTGTCGTAGTATTATCGGCAGTTGGCAGGACAAGGCTTCTAGAATACGGGAAAGCAAAATCAAGGGCGCGTTCGACGGGCCGGCTAATATAGACGTAGTAGTTATTATAGAAAATAGAGATAGAATACAGAACAATCTCACGGAGATTGTCAATTTTGTTGCAGAGTTCGTATTGGAAGCACGTGAAAAGTCGCAAGGGAAGAAAACGCGGAACAAAAAGAAAGAAAAAAAGAAAGAAACCACAGAGATTGAATCAATATTAGCCGTCTTTCTGGCCTTTGGAAGACCTTTTGTTTAGCGGCTGTTTTATGAGGCCAAGCTGGCCAAGCTTGTTGTTATTATTTATTATTTAGCCAAAAATGGATAGAAAACACAACACATTGGTTGGATGGCCGGCCATAAGTCTGTTGACGCCTTCCTATTCTTTGGCTTTTCTCTTCATGGCATCGCCCCCACATTTATCACCACCATATAGTTGTATAACCACCATGTGTATATCAAGATATCCTGATTCAGCATCATTTACACCTTTGCCCGAAGATTTGCGCCTATCTCAAGCCACATATACACTCTAACCCTAGGACCGACACGACTATGCTTGCATCTGTGATTTCAAGAGCTTTGCGTGCCCGCGCGGCCACTTCAAGCCGCCGTAATGCTGCTGTTCAAGGGCAGAGATTGCGCTATTCAACAGAGCCACCAGCTCCTAGCCATGTAAGCTTGAACAACCTACTAATAGACTATATATTCAATTGGCCGTTTCAATTAATTGTCTATCTGTAATAGACTGATTTCTATAAGACGTTCGGCCGTCCTATTGCCAAGGTGCTCATGATTTCCATGTTCACGTATCAGGTGCTTTATATTGGCTGGACAAAGCTCGAACAAAATGATATCAAGAATATCAAAAATGGTAAGATGACGGCTTCTTATCCTCTTCTTACACAGGTTTATACTGACTTACGCAGCCGAAATCGAGAAATTGGAGGGCCAGATCACGGAACTAAAAACCGAAAAGAAGCTCTAAAGATCTTCACTATCCTCTGTCCATTTCTTGTACTACCACCATATATCTTGTAACATTAATTGCGTCATATTATTCACGTAAAGATTGCTTTATGCATGCAGGTAGTTGATTCATCTGCCTATATGAACTCATATGCTATTTTCTATACAACATATCCTACACAGCCACGCCTCATTCCGATTTCTTGGCCTTGGAGCCACCCTTGACACGTTTGGCGACGGGCTTGTTGATATGGTAGTTAGGAATCCAGCTCTCATCGTAACCAGAAGCATTGGCAGCACCAGACTCGTCACCAGAGGTGGGATCGGCAATGACAGGAACAGCCTTTTTGGCCTTGGCAGCGCGCTTGGGAGCAGGAGCCGGGAAAAAAGCCTCGATCCAGGTCTTGTAGATGAAGTAGCCAATACCGCCGAAAGTAGCACCTAGGACCAGGTACAGGAACAGACTAAATAGGATTGTTAGCGTTGTGCTTGTCACACCATTGGCTTAGAGTTCGGATCAAATAACTTACATCTGGGGGTCCAGGAGACTGATCGGAGGCTCGACAATGGAGGCTGTGCTGTTGAAAGCAGACACGGTGTAGACCTGGCCCTTGGAATCGCTGATGACAGCAACAAGGTTCAGTCTAACATCCTGGGGGTTCATGTCCAGCTCAAACGAGTATTGGATGGACTTGGCCTGACCTCCAAGAATACGGTGGCCAAACTGGGTGGCAGTAAGGTTGTGAATGATCTCATCCGCAACAACCGTAGATTCGAGACGGCCGCCGACAAAAACCATCTGCAGGGTCTCGTTGGCCTGGTTCTCAAGCTCAATGCGCGCGACTGTGGGCTGGCCGTTGACGAGCTTCAGACCGAGAGTAGAATCAGAGCCGGGGAACGAAGTGGTGAGCTTGGCAGGCAGAGGAGGGAGTTCGGCAGGGGCGTCAGTAGTCTAAAAAAAAAAGATCGGATATGTTAGTAATGCATATGTGCATATGTTCACGTGCTCTAGATGCTCTCCGTATCGGAAAATTGAGGAGGGACTCGTTGGCCTTGTAGATTGAAGCTCGATGCCGTAGCTACGAAAAGCAATCTTCGAGCCAACTTATACGATTCTTTGGTTGAAAACATACAGATTCCTGGGCGAAAACGCCCACAACTGACATGGCCAGAGCGGCCAGCATGGAGCGCTTGAAGAGCATGGTGGTGGATGGCAGAGAAGACCGGGACGGGAAGGCGTAAGCGAATAGAAAGATGGCGAAATCACAGCTAGAAATCAGAAAGGAAGCAAATCCGTCTGATTATAAGTGGTGATGCCTAGGGCAGATTTTCTTGGTATTATCGAATGTCGAGATAGACCCAAGAAGAAAGAAAAGTCGAGTTGAGTTATTGATGTTCAACAAGAAAAAAAGAAAAAAGAAGCAGAAAAATAAGGACTAAGGAAATGGTCGTTGCTTTTCCAGAGGTTTCGTACGTGGTAACTGCAGCAGTCAGAAGGCCACATGTTCCTGTTCCTGCGGTCTCCATCGAGCTTCCTGCTGCTATAATGGGCCGTAGCTTATCTTATCAGGCTTGTGCTGTACCCAAATCTGGGGATGGACCCCACTATTTCGATGCAGTATAGCTAGCTTGGTGATGTGTAGCAAACGGCAATAGAAGTTTATGATAATTTCTAACAAAGATACGGTTTCATGTTCTCGCCAATCTCTAAAGTCGAATTGCCGAGCAAAGCGCATTATTATGTATATTGGCCAAGCCCTAATTCGAGCCACTGCCGATTCCGAACTAAGTGCGTCGTAATGTTGGGCTCTATCTATCATACTAGCATGGCAAGTTCGAGGATCCCTGATATTGCCCCCCCCCCCCCCCGACTCTTCTTCTACCTAGGACATAGTACATATATGTACATAGCAGCCGTCAGTTACTGAGTCAATGACACCCTGAGAAAAGCCCAACCCGCCCGCTTGAGACAAGAAAGAACGGCATGCTGGCGGATTGTTCTGTGCGCTCATCGACCATCTTCGGTTAGGCTTCTATAGAGTTTCCGTTTCCGTGGCTCTCTCTTGTCTTCCTTCTTGTTTATATTTTGTTTCTCAACTATATTATCTGATCACACCATACCCTAGCCATATTAGTTCCATTTCCACCCACTACTTGTTTGTTTTGCTCTTCCCTTTGTTTAAGTCCGTTCCATCTTGTTCTTGTGCCCCGCCTAAACGACTCTGCCTTGATCTGATAAGCGGATGGAACAAGCGAGGGATCGTGTCTTTTTTTCTGTCTTATTCCATCGGACCCTAGATCGGAATGCTAGGGTAACTCTTCAGCGAGGTAATACATCAAAATAAAGCCCCAAAAGAAAAAGGGCGCCTTGGCTTTTTGCGACACCGCTACATAATTAGCAAGCATTCCACAAGCCGGTATCATGAGATTAGTTAGAGCCCGTGGCCCTAAAGGCCGCAAGTCTGTCTTCACTGATCCGTTCGATGCTCATCGCAGCGTTCAAGTCGACCAATGCTGCTTTCTTTGCCAACGCGATCTCGTACGCCACAATAAGTTCCGTCTTGCCCTCGAGGCTCTAGACTGGCAAGCTTTGGACCATGCACTAGTAGCTAGTATGTATATGTTCGTGTATTTGAGATATTCGCCTCGTTCATTCTCTTGATTGCCAATGATCTAACAATATCTAGTGTATTATGATGGCCATGACATCAGTCTCTTTGACCATGTTTCTCGGCCACTTCTTGATAGTCGGCGGCGCACTGATGGTGAACTGATGCTATTCGTCTCCCGACGCCGTGTCATATTCAAGAACACAATTGCCATGGAGTCTCACTCAGACTGTGGCCGTTGCTACCCTAATCGTGGTGTCTATCTCGCCCATAAACAGTGCTGGCAGGTTTCACAGGGCGCTTTCCCTCGTCAACTTGAGCGTCTATTACGCTTTGCTATCGCGACCCGTGCACTCTTTCCCAGGCCAGAAAGATACCCCAGTCAAAATTTGGTTTCTTTCTACGGCTGCTCTAAATGGGCAAACAAATCAACCCATTTGGGCAAACTTCTCACCAAGATCGAGTCAAGTCTACCAACTGAACTTCAAGACTGTATTATTCAAATGCTAGAAGAAACTCCAATATGGCACATGCTCCATACCCGTGCACAAGCTATCCCGTTAATCAAAAAGGCAGATCGTTATAACCTTGATGTCGAGCCTGTCATAGTGCCCGTACGGGGTGCTCTAGACGACGATATCTGTACGCTATCAGCTAGTTTTGAGGAGTTGTTTTTGTCGATTATATCAAAGACCTCTATTTCAATAGCGAGGACTCCAACGCCTTCACAATAAATGTCCGTGATGCCCCAACTCAGGGTATCTGCTTTGCCGTGAGCAAACATGGGCTACGCGGTATCAAGATCAAGTATGCTGATGGTACTGACTCTGAATGGTTGGGATATACCGAAGGCTGCTGGTTTGGTGTAGCGTATGGAACAGATCTCAGGCATCTTTGTGTGCTTAAATCGGTATGTCGAGATATAATCCAACTCGAATTAGTGATGTATTCTAACAACTTGCAGGTCTTCACTATTATGCGCATTGCGTTTGGCGCATCGAACCTTCAGTCCGAGAATGATAAGACGATACATTCTCATAAAGTCATACACCCACTATGGGACCGCGAGCTATTCTTCTCATCTAATCACTATCATGCATTTCGACCTTTAGAAATCGGTTCCCTATCTATCATGATACCGTACTATCGTAACTGGCGCACTTTCCGCTATCTTCCCCTAGAATTTGCAGACGGATATGCCTCCGGCCTAACTTTCTACAATGATCGAAGAGGAAAATGTGGCGTTACAGTTCATGGTCCTCCTCCTAAAAATCCCATAGGTCGATACGGCCAGAATATTCTAGCAGAGACCGTTACTCTTGGTGTTAGAGATGGCATCGCGACTCATTTTTCACTTAGTATTGGTGAAACACTCACTACTTTCCATGTTCGTGAGAGCGGCAGTGCTGGATCATCGCCTGTAATATCTGTAAGTTTATACTTATCCCATATTGAAGCCTATCATTCTAACACATAGTTTAGATCATAACAAGCCATGGCCGTAAATTCAATTTTGGGCCACACCAGTATTGCCAAATGCTGCCCAACGACCACTTCTTCACTAAAGACTGGGCTGTTCTCAACTGTCCCGGTGATATCAAAGTAAACGGTATATTCTTTCACGCCGCTGATATACCCGATAATCCGGACACTGTCGTTCCATCGTTAGCCAAGGAGCTTGGCGTTTGTCTTGTCACACCACGTCGGCCGTCTGCAGTTGCTATGGCTATGCCATCAATCTTGATGACACCAGAACGAGAATTCACAAATACGCCCTTTGCTGCCTTCAGATTAGGCGTTGATACAGCCAAAGGTCTATACGCAGAAAGCAGTGCACATAGTGTATATTCTGCTGTCGCCCCCCTTAACCAAGACATAATTTCTCTTGATATCCGTAAAACGGGGCTGAGAATCATTGGTCTTCTTATAACCTATAGTAATGGCTCACGTTCTGCCTTGGGCCAATGGCTTCCTCCAGATTGCGATGCCCACTCCAACGTCTTCCGCCATTATCGAATATGGACTCGTGAAGCCGCCACGCTAGCTTCCTCTTCATCCAACACTCCTATAGATTCCTCATCAAAGCCATCTCAGCCGAACGTTCCAAACGACGTGGCTGCTCTTGATTTCCATATGCGCGAACTTGAGAACCCAGTGTCTTCTCGGTCTAACCTTATGATAATTTCGCATATCGAGGTCCGTCATCATACACCGACTGAACGCTTCAAGTCAACGGCATTCCCACCCGGTCATTCTCGTGGAACTCGGTTGATCAAGACTTTTAGTTGTGCTAGTGTTCATGACCCAGCTATGCTAGTTTGGTGGACGACTTTCGCTGCAGATGATGTTTCGATTGTTAATCGTGCCGAGACGGAAGAACAGGCCCCGGTCGACTCTTTCCCGGCCCGTTCCATACTTTGAGCTTTGTTTCCTACATTTTCAGATATAATACCCAAGATTTCCTTTACATGCACAAAGATGAATAATGACTTGATCTGAGAAAAAGTTTGTTTATAGTTTAATGTTTAATTAATTGATTATCGACGAGATGAGAACCCTCAATATAAGAAAAAAGAAAACGAATAACAAGAAGAAACCCACTATCCTTCAGCCGTCAGGAGACCTGTCCTTGTAAGATACATGAAAAAGGAGGGAGATAGGAATAGTACCAGTATATAGGACCAAATCCTCAAGTGAACGCCGTGCTATGCAAAAAAAAATAAAAAGAGAATAGAAAAAAACAAATAGCCACAGAGGACAAAAAGATCAAAACAGAATACGTGTAAAGAGCTGACAAGATGATGCTCAAAATCAGTTCTGCTCCAGATGATGGATGAAAGAAAAAAAAACCATTTAGAGTCCCATCATGTCAATCCCTTCCCACGTGAAATCGTCTCCGGCTCCAAGACCACCGAATAAATCACCATCTCCGCCTAGATCCAAAGATCCAGCCGCTCCGCCAACCCCACTCATGCTCATATCAACCATACTCATATCCATGCTAAGATCCATAGCATCCTGAAGTTCATCGACGCTCGCCGAAGCCAGCTTCGCCGATTCCGAACCGGGAATACCGTCGGTGCCGCTCGCACTTCCCACTTGCGTGGTACTTGCCCCGTCGCCGGCATTAGTCACTCCATTTAGTGGTAGGTTCATGTCGACATCCATGATGGCCGGTACGGGGGCAGCAACCATTTGGGCCTCGACTTCACGATGAAGACGTACGACAATCTCGGCTTTGGCGGGATCGACGCTGTGGATTTCGCGGAAACTTGCGGCTTTCATACCCAGGACTTCGCGTAGAGTCAGTCGGCGCTGGGTTGGGATTGGGATGTTTCCGGCCTCGTCGACAAGTTGGGCTACGGGTTCCGGGTAGTTGGTTACTTCGGGAGATACTATAAGCCCAATGGCTACATCATACATGATATTCTGGGCGGGTGAGCCTTGGATCGTCCAGGCCTTGATCTCATCAATGATGAGACGGATAACGTGCTGAGCAGTCATGCGTCGAATCGCAACAAGGATTTGTCGGTGGGTGTACAAGGTAGGTGTAGTTCCTACTAGCGGGTTCATACTCCATTGTACAAAGCCTTGGATGGTGCCACGGACAGCTAATGCGAGTCCACCACCAGGGGTTGCGCACCAGGCCTCGAGCTCGTTGTGGTCAGCGCCGCCTGTGCGACGCGATAACGGAATACTTTCCTTGATAGCTGTAAGAAGAGGCTCTACCTGTTGACTGTTGGGATAACGACGTTGATAACGGCGCAGCGCACGTTCAAGGGGCTTGGCCGTAAGATTCATTACAGCTACTAACATGGGTGCCGTATCGGTGTGGATTGTCTTGGGCTGGAGGATCAAGTGAAGAATCTTGACCATGGCAAGTTGTTCTTGTTCTTGGTCGACGCTTAGTTGGTCAGCGAGGAATAGAACAGCCGGGACAAGGGACGGCATGAGAAACGTGTCGACAAGGTACTCGATACCACCTTTAAGGGCCTCGTCAGATAAGCAACCCTCGCTGTTTGCTACGACTACGTTCTTGAAGAGAGTTGCCACCAAGAGATAGAAGTCTTGCGGTGAGCATGATGATAGAAGTTCATCGGCTAAGCCGCTAGAATCCGGGCCAAATAAAGTTTGGATCCAGCTTGTGAGGTGAGCATCCTCAGCAGGAGTCAGCTCATCGAGGGCCTTGCTCAGGTGTCCTTCGCGGATTAATCTGGCAACGAACGAATCGGGTGATCGGATACCCATATCAGGAGGTGACAGGTTATAGCGGTACGCAAACGCCATAACCAAGATCAAGATTGAGCCGAATTCCTCATAGACAGGCTGGCATTCGCCCTGGTCCTCGTCGTACTTCCAGCCGTCAAGAAGGTTGCAAAGCGGCTGAAGAAGGGTGACTGGCTTCTCAAATAGTTGAATAACATCCAGGGCTCTGGGTTGGCGAGCCAGCTGGCTGCAAAGAGTTTTGAGAAGAGCAGTATCACGGTTGATGCACAGCTGGCCAAATAGCTCGACGAGGGCTTGGCACACGGCACCGACATTTCCGTCTGTCTTCTCGAGCTCATTCAAGAGCTTGATAGCCCGATCAGGGTCGGCTATGCACTCTTGGACGATACTAGCCTTGATATATTTGCCACTTGGTGGTAAAGAGCTGTAAGTTCCTCCAAGTAAAGCAGGTATGTGACTCTGCGAAATGAGGCCATGAAGACAGCATGCAAAGCAAAATTCTTCACGCATGTTTTCGGTAGCCTCGTTATTGCTATTGTTTTGGGTATCGTCAAACATCGTTGCTAGTGTCGGGAAAGCGCTGGGATCGACTTGGTTGAGAGCGGTCGTAATGGTAAATTCAACAGTGTTCGGTGGATATAAACCAACACTCAAATTTTGGATGAGCAGAGGCAACTTATTAGTCAAATAAGAGCGCAGTAGCTGTGTTGTGCTTTTGTGCTCGTTTCTGAAGGCGGCATTCGCCAAGACATCGAACGATGCTAAAATGAGATCGATGATTCCCTGCGATATTCCAGACTATAGTATTGTTAGACAGAGGCCGGATGCTGTCACAATAGAATTAGAACATACCTGGTATCTATTGCGTACTAGGTTGCAAAGGATAGCATCGTCAATGACAGGTCTTCCGACAAGCTACAAGCTAGTTAGTTTTGAAACAGCACATTTCTACGTTGAAGGCTTTGAGCCACTTACGCAAGCATTTAAGTAGATGTAAAGTGCAGCGCGAGAATTCGTTGGAGTTATTTGCTTCGCTACTAGAGCGTCAACTGCCAGTGATGCTAATACGGATGTATCTTTCTCTTTAGTAGCTATCTTGCTCTGGTCAATTGGATCGAACTCGGCGATTTTTTGTCGGAAAGCGTTGAGACGCTCGGCAATCTGTGGTGCGGCTGGAATAGAGGAGATGAATATCTCGAAGTTGCTATTGAAAGATTTGCGGATATCTATAGATTGAGTGTATTCGGTTAGCTTGACACTTGACTTAGCTATGGCAACTATAGTCATTACTCACTAGCTGCTAATGGCTTTCCGAGTGCGCGTAGAATCATAGGATGTTCACCAGCTTTGAGGAGGAACCCGACAAAGGCGGCTACTGTTTGCTCGATTTCGATCCGAGTGTTCGTGTCAATATGGCCGTTGACATCATTCGAGAGGGTCGCAAAAACATCATTAAAGAGATTAATCCAAGGCACCGAGCGAGCAATGATGTGCAGCGCAATGTTGATGGTCATTGGAAGCGCCCCTGTAGCTGGTTTCATCTTATTGAGGCACTTTGTCAGGCGCCAGAATATGACTTCATCGGAGCAATAAGAGCTTTTCCAGCGAGTTAGTGCGCCAGATTTTACTTGCGGCGGTTCGGACGCAGCAAGCTTGGACAGGTTTCCAAGAGTTGTGTACTTGATGAGTCCAGCCAGGACACCGGGGATGTCGGTGTAGCCAAGCTTCAAGAGGATATTGAGGAACATGTTCATGCGGCCGTCTAGCATATAGCAATCCAGACGAGGCTTCAGGACTATTTGCGCAAGCACATCGGGCGCAATGTAGTAGTCACGCTGCATGAAGACGGCCATGTTCTCGAAGTAGTCTTCGTCTTGGAATGTGCCCATCATATGGTTGATGAACTGGCACCATTTGATGTATGCGACTTTGCGAATTGGTAGCACCGTCTTGGCAACCAGGGAGCGCTTCTTATGCTTCGAGAGGCGCGTGACACTAGAAGATATCGTGTGCGATTGCGATCCATCGTCGCCGATAGGAACGGTGACGGAAGATTGTATGGCCGTCGCCATGATCGATAAATTAATTGCGGTCCGTATTGATTGGTCTCGGCAAATGGCGATTTCGTCGGATATAGTAGTTGCGATTGACGGCGGTGGGCGCGATGATCTGCAAGCAGGTGTAGCGAGGCTTGAGCTGTAAAATAGAAAGCGCGGAATAAAAAGAGTAAGAGCGAGCCTTGTAGAATGCGAGGCTATCTGCAAGGCTATGCGAATTTGTGTAAATGTGAAGTTGAATGTGTTTGAGGGGAGCGAAGTATTGCAGTGTTGCGAACTATTTGCAGCACGCGGGACGCGAGATTAAAACCGCAGAGAAGGTTCTACTAAATTGTTCCACAATAACATAGGACTTCTCGACCTTTAGCAAAGCACGCATATGGCAAACAACCGCATGGAGAGTAAATCTAGAACCCAGAGTACCCAGTGGGTTTGAAATTAGAGAATAGAACCAAAAAAAAAAAAAGAAGAAAAAAAAGCCAGCTATGAAACCAAAACTCCGATGTTCACGATCAACCCATTGGAAAAAGAGGTGGAATCGTTGATTGATAGACAAAGAGTCAATATTATGTATGTAGGAATAATGGAATTCAGTATCCTTAGGAAGAGATAACTCTGAGAAAACAAACAGGTCTCGGGCCCACTTTCTCGTTGCTCTTTCCTGTCGCCATGCTGCGCTTAGAACAGCCAATCATAGACCTAGCAAAGATGCTGAGGTCTACTGCTTTAGACGCGATAGACGCGGACGGTATAGTGGGGTGGGAGTACGGTGGGAGTACATACAAATATGTATCTAGCCGCCTTAGCTAGGTGTAGAGATACCTTGCTTCGTTGTATCGCCACCCCACAAACGACGTATGCGGCCGACAACGGCACTAAGACGATCCTGCAGGTCAGACTCTGATTAATGCCCTGCAAATCAATTTGTATTCAAGAAGCTTTGTCAACTTCTATCAAGTCGAGTCTCTCGTATTTGTGCCTCCGCCCCATTAGTTCACAATCACGCTCTTTAAGTATTATATCTCTGCTCCAAAAATGGCCTCTTTCACTACTCCTGTCGTCCGTCGCTGGGCTGCCCTTGCCCGCGATACCAACGAGACCAGCATCCAGCTAGCTTTGAACCTCGACGGCGGTGACTTCCCTCCCGATACTGATGCGCGCCTCATCACCGACGGTGATAGCCATGCCGCCCAGGCTAGCAAGTCCCAGACTATCAATATCAACACCGGCATTGGTTTCCTGGATCACATGCTTCACGCACTGAGCAAGCACGCTGGCTGGAGTCTGGCACTACTCTGCAAGGGCGATCTGCACAGTACGTCATCTATATCCCAATATTTATCTCTATCACATGTCAGTATTCTACCAACACAGTATACTAACTAATCTCGGCTTTTGTCTTTACATAGTTGACGATCATCACACTGCCGAAGATGTCTGCATTGCTCTAGGCTATGCCTTCCACCAAGCTCTAGGATCCGCTGCTGGTATCGCTCGCTTTGGCTTTGCTTACTGCCCTCTAGACGAAGCCCTGTCCCGCGCTGTCGTCGATATTTCAAACCGCCCCCACAGCGTAATCGACCTAGGTCTCAAGCGTGAGAAGATTGGCGATCTGTCTTGTGAAATGATCCCTCACTGCATGCAGAGCTTTGCTCAGGGTGCACGCATCACCCTTCACGTCCACTGCCTTCACGGCGAGAATGACCACCACCGCGCCGAGAGCGCTTTCAAGGCTCTAGCTGTTGCTATCCGTACTGCTATTGCCAAGGTCAAGGGCAAAGAGGGTGAAATCCCCAGCACCAAGGGAACACTCAGTGCGTAAAAAAGAGGCTTTGTGAGTCTCTTTTCGGAGGGGTGGCAAGTGACCGTGTATTATATGATTATATCAGGAATGTTTTTTTTGTACTTAGGAATGATTGGTTTTCTCTTCAATGGTATTTGGAGTTCTATAGACTGTATAAAAGAATCTCGTCGATCTTATCGTGTTGTCTCTATGCCGTTTGGCTACATAACCCTCAATATGACTAACCCTAGTGATGGGTCATTTTGTTAAAGCAGAGCGATTTTACGTTCTATGACATGTGTGAACAGGGTATTTGCAACTTTCATTCTATGGCATCAATTAATCTAACTATAGTCCCAATTCCGCAGTAACCACTACACTTTTCATCGCATATAAAAATGCCATGAGTCAATATCACTGGTCGGACATGTTCTTCCGTCCTAGATGGGAAAAATAACGAAACGTCTCAATTGGGACAAGATAACAGACGAGCATAGACGGCAATTGGTCCAGATCAGGGAGGGACGACCCATTTTTCGGCCTTCTATTAGTAGCTTGGAATCTACAATCGTACAAATAGAAGCTTCGGCCGTTTGTTTATTTGTTCACGCTTGTTTGGCTACGACGATATAATATATTGGCAGCGCAAGTGAATTTTCGATCTTGTATTCAGGATCATTCTGTCTTTGTGATTGTTCTCGTTTTTCGTCTATTCGGTTCATATCGACTACCGTCATGCTGGCAGCTGCTCGTTCTCTTAAACGTCCCACGTGGCACCAATTCGTACGATTCTACTCTGCGCCTGTCGGCAACACAATTTCCGCTGCGAAGAAGAAGTATGTGCCTTCGAGTGGAACTTATCCAAAGGGTTTCCAAGCCTCGGGAATCATTGTCGGTGTTAAGCCCAAGAACACTACTAAGCCTGATCTGGCCTTGATCTCCTCTAAAACACCTTGCGCCGCTGCTGCTGTGTTCACCAAGAACAAGTTCCAGGCCGCGCCTGTGACTTTCTGTCACGATTTGCTGGAAAGCAATGGATTCGAGGGTATTCACAGTGTGCTCATTAACTCGGGATGCGCCAATGCTGTGACAGGCAAGGGTGGCCTCGAAGATGCCAAGCTCATGAGTGAGGCAGCTGATGCCGTCGTGGGTTCTACCAAGGGAACTCTGGTTATGAGCACTGGTGTTATTGGACAGAGGTTAGTTAAGAGAACAAAGGCGTCGGGTTTGCACCAAAACGTTGAACTAACCCACTTCCACTAGACTTCCTATTCAGAAGATCGTGAGCAATGTCCCTGCTGCCCATAGCCAGCTCGGATCTGACCATGAACACTGGATGTCTGCTGCTCGCGCCATTTGCACTACTGACACCTTTCCCAAGTTGATCTCGCGTACTTTCACTCTACCCTCAGCTCCTGGTATCGAGTACAGCTTGGCTGGTATGACTAAAGGTGCTGGTATGATTCACCCCAACATGGCTACTATGCTCGGTGTGATGGCTACCGATGCGCCTGTTGCCTCGGGTTTGATTCGCCCTCTACTGCGCTATGCTGCGGATCGCTCATTCAACAGCATAACCATTGATGGTGACACTTCGACCAATGATACCGTTGCCTTCCTCGCAAACGGTGCTGCTGGTGGTCCAACTGTTACCTCGGCTGAGTCAGCCGACTACCTCGCCCTACGTGACGTAGTTGTGTCTTTCTCTGCTGAGCTTGCCCAGTTGATCGTTCGTGATGGAGAGGGCGCCACCAAGTTCGTCACTATCAACGTTGTCGATGCCGCTAGCGAATCTGCTGCTCGCACCGTCGCTAGCACTATCGCCCGCTCTCCTCTCGTCAAGACTGCGCTATACGGCAAGGATGCTAACTGGGGACGTATTCTCTGTGCTACTGGCTACGCTCTAGTCAGCGAGCCTGGCCATCCCGTTGAAGATGTGACGGAAGTCGTCCCAGAAAAGACTAGTGTGTCGTTTGTGCCTACAGACGGATCTAAAGAACTAAAGCTTTTGGTAGACGGTGAGCCGGAGCAGGTAGATGAGAAGCGCGCCGCGGAGATTTTGGAGGCTGAGGATCTTGAGATTCGTGTGCGTCTTGGAACTGGTGACAAGAAGGCAACATACTGGACATGTGATTACAGCCACGAGTATATCACTATCAACGGAGACTACCGTACATAAAAAAAAGCACGTAGATAATTTATTAGCATTAACATAGCGTCTATAAAACAAAATAATGATTTGGTATTGTATAATTGAAAGCCATGAATAAATAGCTAGTAGCAATATGGCATATCACATAATTTTCTTCTGTCAACTGTTAAATGTTGTGAATACATAAAAGCTAGTGAATTGAATTGAAGAAGTGTTTTATTTATTCGAGAATTATTTGCTGTATCACGAGATGAAAGTGATAAATAATGTGTTACTAGTGCTATATGAGACCGTTAAGTAAGACTTCCTAAAACTACTTCGTTAATTATGTCGTATCGTCAACGTTATGATGATGATGATTTTATTTATAGTTTAGAGATTTAACTAAGAGCTCCTTTTCGACTCCGGGCAAGGCCGTGTTTTCTGGCACCAATTTTCTATGTTCCTAGTGTCCAGGATTGCTCAGATTAGTC